>JANHFO010001742.1:104443-126597 GCA_032468095.1 Pareas carinatus
CTACAGAGAGGTGGGGCGGGTGGGGAGTTTCCTTTGGAAGTTAACACGTCGTTTCTTGCAGACTTCCATAGCGTGCGACTCTCCAATGAGGACTAGAAACCTTGTCTCCGCGGAAGGCTGCTGGAAGTCTTGCTTTGCGTGGCACTTGGTCTTGGGTAGGGCGCTCAAGAAAGGAGGGTGCCTTCCGGGTTTTAGTCCATCACTAAGGTGTTAAATTTGGATAGAGGACGAGCACTGCTCTTGGGAAACCTGTAACCAACAAGGCTAATGGGGAAGGTTGGCTGAGGTTGTAGTAAACTAAGGGGACAAGGAAGCCGCAGGTTCCTCTCCCTAGGTGAGAATACATGGAAGAGAAATCCTTTATTTTTGGAATGGGATGTCATCCTTTTTTGCATTACTGAAAAAAAAACAAGAGAAAAAGGCCAGTATTGTCCTACTTGTTGCAAGTGTCATCAAAGATATGCTGAAGTTAAATACTAATTTAGAAGCCATGTTCTCTGATGGGAGTTTCAAGAGGATTAGATGACGTTTGAAATCAGGAAATTGATAAGAGATCCAGGCACCCCCACACTTCTTTTTATCTTACAACTTACAAATAGGGCATTAAGAGAGAAGTTGAATTTTGTTCTGAAGGCACATGGGAGGACAAAAAGAGTGGAGATGGGTGACACTGTGCCTCCTGTCCTACCTCACACTCTGTATCTCCATCCTGTCCCCTTTAGTCCCAGACTTCTCTGTACTGAGCAAATCTACATGTGCAGCTACAGCTCCCTCTCAGATTCTGCGGCTTAGACAAAAGAGAGGTCTGGGATTGAGTGTGTCCCTCACCTTTCTACGTTTTTCTAATTATGCATCTAATTATACATTTAGAGCTAATATGTGTAGAGGTCTCTCTCTCTCTCCCTCCCTCTCTCCCCCCCTCTATTATTGTCAATGTGTAAAATTAGGCATTTTTAGAGAATGCCTAGGAAATCTTTGGAATGCCAAAAATTGGACATCAGAGTATGAAATGTTTTCACACATTTTAAGGCATTCTATGCCATTCTAAAAGGCACACTGTCAAAGTATAAAATATTCCCATAAAACGTTATTCTAGCCTTCCTTGTTGCAACAAGAGGAACAATACTGGACTTTTTCCTCTTGTTTTATTTTTCTTCTTGTTTTTTCAGTCTTGAAAGATGAAATTTCCATAACACAAAATTGCTACAAAAAATTGTAGTCACCATGAGTTGAGCTTCATCTGAGAGTATCTTGCCTTTATGTATATTATTACCGGAATGTATGTTTTAGATTAAAAAGCAGTGGAACCTGATTTGTAAAATCTTCAAACACGTCATCTGTCTTTTCTTGGAATATTGGCTTCTTTCATTTCTTTACCACCAAAACAGGTTTTATATTGAAGTCTTGCTTGGTTGTCATTTTGCCAGATGTTCTGAAAGACTTTTAAGCTTGGTGTTCTTTCTGGTGATGTGCTAAAGGTCAATGTATTATTTTGTCATTATTTTATCATCTATGTTGCATATTCAAGGCTGCTAACAAAGAAACGGCCAAAGACATAAAATTCACACTAAAGCCAATTAACCATTTGTCAGTTGGCAAAAATATTTTCTAAATTCTAAGAAGAGAATGCCAAACACAACTCCCAAATGAAAGCATTTCATGTTCTCTGAGTAATGGAAGATAAAGTCCTCTGTAAGGCCTTAAAAGTTAGTACCAATTGTTTTGAATGATGCCACGAACTATTTGATAGCCTGTCCAGTTCTTTCCATATAGGTATGGGATCCCTTGCAAGTTGCAGCCTAGTTGCTGCATTGTTTGCCAGTTATAAATTTGGGACACTTTCCTGGGATAGGTCTTTATAGAAAACACTGGATGAATAATGCTTACCATATTTTATCTGTTCACATCATACATGATTCTTGTTAAAACTACCCGTGCAAGTTGACGGATAGATGAGGATCAACAGCATACCCAGAATGATAGTTTAGTTCTTTAAGGAGGAGTGCAGCCCTATTCCTATTTTAGAAAATAATGTATGGATCCAATTGGACATGTGGATTTAAGCATTTTTTTGAACACAGAGAGCAGGACTTGGTTTTAAAGATGGGACAGAAGACAGAAGTTTTAAGTCCTGCTTCTGACATAAATGAATTCCTCTATACATCTTCAATAAAGGAATGATAATCACTGTCGAATACAATATCTTGGTATTTTGTAAATTCTTACTGGTGACTTTCAGCAATCGTGCAAACAGAATAGGCTTTCCTTCACATCTCCATCAACCACTTCTGAGATATCCTTAGGGTTAACAGTACACTGTCAAAGAACATAGAAAATGTATGGCCTGTACTTCATACATTATGTATATCAAGTTGATGTTGACTTTTAGCAACCACGAAAGGTGACTTTTTCCAGGATAATCTGTTCTAAACCTTGACCCTTCAAGAATGCCAACAGAACATCCATCATCATTCTAACTCAGTCCATCCACCTTGCTGGTGGTTATCTATATTTTCTTCCCCTTTTCTCAGATACAGACTTTTCAGGAAAGCTAGGTCTTTACATGAAGTGTCGCAAATAAGGTGATTTGAGTTAGTCATCTGTGTCTCAAATGAGAACTTCGGATCAATTTTGTTCTCTGATCTATTTATTTATTTGAATTTAGGTGAAGAGGACAGCCATTCATTCTTGGGAGTCTTCTCCCACCCCTTTCCACACTGCTTTTATTTCACTTCCTCCCACTTTCATGTCCATAAAGTATCCAAGAAAAAAAATCATTGCATGATTTGGATTTTTGTAGATGTAGACATGACTTTTACAAGGTCTTCATCGCTAGTTTGTAGCATATTTCTGAACTTCTGATTCTTTTACTATTGATAATTGATCCTAAAAAACGGATTGTACCTACCACTTCTGTATATTCACAAGCACTGATAGAGAAAACATATTTAAAGTTGAAGTTTAGAACATAACAAGCTAAATTGCTATTTAGCCTGCAATTTCCAACAAGCGTTTCTCTGGGGAACCTAATGAGGAAGACATTGATATATAAGAACATTTTGAGAGTATCCTTAATTAGTTGGGGTGGGAGATTAGTAATGTACCTTCCTTGTAGTTGCCTTCAAACTCTGAAACACATTGTGTTTTGGGGTATAGAGTAACACTGACATCTTGGCCTTTAGGAAAACAGTTAATAACTTATTATTTCACAGAATATTTGGGTGGTAATGGTTTCATGATTACTATTAATTAGTTTTGCATTTTTACTTGATTTTTCATGTTATTTATTTCTTATATATTCTCTTTTTTTATGTTACTTGATTATTATTTACCACTTCTTTCCTACGAGTGCTTTGTGTCTCAGGAAATAGTGGTATATAAGATTTATTATAAATGAACCTACGAGGGCAATTCGGAAAAAAACTTCCATTTGATTATCAATGACAGACACTCGTAGATACAGAATTGTTATAATACACATTGGAAAACTACAACATTACATTACTTTTTGACATAATTGCCATTCAAATTGAGGCACTTGTCATGACCTCTTACAAGGTTTTAAATTTCTTCTGCAAGGAAACCTCCCTCCTGGGAATGAAGTCTGTAACACCATCAGTAAGCGCATTGTCGTCATCAAAGTGGTATGACGCAAGCGTTGGGGCATGCTGACTTCCGGTGTGGTGTTGGTTGACAATAATGCTCTCCCACACACCACTAGATGCACCCAAGAACGTTTGGAGCAGTTCCATTGGGATATTTTTGGTCATCTCCCCCACAGCCTAGATTTGGCGCAGAGCGACTACCACCTCTTCTGGCTTCATTCCCAGGACGGAGATTTCTTTGCAGAAGGAATTTCAGACCTTGTAAGACATTATGAAAAGTGCCTCAGTTTGAATGGAGATCAAGTCGAAAGGTAATGCAGTGTTCTAATGTGTATAATAAAAGTTCTGTATCTGCGAGTGTCATTGATAACCAAACAGAGGTTGTTTTCCCTAATTGCCCTTGTTATCCCCTAATATTAATAAGCTACCCATGAGAACCAGCATTTTCTTTGTTTTTAATTGTATCAAGTCATTATGATGTGGAGTTGAAATGTATTGTTGATTTAAAGAAGGCTCAAGCTACTTGAAAATCCTTTTACATTGAGTAATAGGTGACCGAATAGAGAAATATCACAGTAGTCTGAAGGAAACTCAGTAAAGCTAGCACATCGAATAAATCTGCAGTATGATGAGTTCCTTATCAAATTCTAGTTTCAAGATGTTTTTTGAATGTGCTTCATTTTACATTAAGTCAGAGGAGATTTATTTATCTCCCAATATCAGTATGCTACTTCATCTTCCAATTAGTCTGGACTTTACTGAAAATTAGTGCTTTGATTTCTGGGAAGTCATATGGTATGTTGATCATTTCAGTAAAAAATTAAGCACTGTAAGTATAGAAACGTTGGACCTATTAATTAGTTTATGGTAATAAATCTGGGCATATACCCCCTTTTACTTTCTGAGAGCATTCAGACAAATAATAATTGTAGAATTAGACCCTAAATTACATTTCAGTGAGATAACATCAAGTATATAGAATGTTCATTTCTTTGGCTAATTCCTAGAATAAGCCCTCTTTAGGGTGATGGGTGGTCCAAAAATATGAAATATAAAGAAATAAAGCAACTTCAACCTGGAATGCTTCCTGCAATCTGCTTCACTGAAGAAGATTTGGAATTGAGTTGTTGACTCTAGCTCTAAAACCTTATTGAAAAAAGAAAGTTTGGAAACAGTAGGCAAGTTATCTGTGGTGGTGAGATTTAACTCATTTCTTTAGGAAGAGTTTTACAGCACTATTCTAGAAAACAGCATAACCACCTTTCAATTACTGCAAGTATTAACAATATTTGTCATCTAATTGGTTAAGACTTACAGTAGCTCTTATCAGCTGCAATAAACATGAACCAAACAATACTTTCTCACTCTTTCATGTGGGCAGAAGAAAATAAAACATTCCTCCCATGCGGTTGTATAATTACATAGTTGTTTTAAAGATATATTCAAATCTCAAAACTGAAGTCTAAAGTTGAAGCAGATTCAAATATTTTGTCAACAAGAGGGTTTGACACTTACTATTATTCTTCATTTTTTACTAGTTTTCTGATATGTGTCCTATTTCAAACTTATTTCATGTTTTTAAAAGTTACAGCAATAGGATATTCTTGATGAAATAGATGAACTTATTTCATTCTTTTGACAATGTGACAAAATTAGTGAACCAGCGAAATGCTGTGGATATGATTTACATGGCCTTCAGTAAAGCATTTGATAAAGTAGACCGCAACATAACCTTGATAAGATAGAAATATGTGGGTTAGAAAATGTGGATTAGATAGCAGCAGATTTATAATTGGCTAACCAACTGCACACAACATGTAATCCTTAATGGAACTGCATCTACATGCAGGGAAGTATGCAGTGGGGTACCCCAAGGCTCTGTCTTAGGCCCAAAACTCTTCAATATCTTCATTAAAGATTTAGACGAGTGGATAAAAGGAGAAATCATTAAGCTGGCAGGAGTAGCTAACACTCCAGAAGATAGACTCGTGATACAGAAGGATCTTGACAAACGTGAACATTGGGTCTTATCTAACAAAATTAAATTCAATGGTGAGAAAAGTAAGGTTTTACATTTAGGCAAGAAAAAATAAATGCATAGGTATAGAAGAGGTGCTCCTTGGCTCAATAGAAGTAACTATGAGAGGGACCTTGGAGTCCTAGTGATAAAATGTGAAGGTTTCTCTGTCCTGTCATGTTCAACTGTAGAGCACAGTGTTCATCTCCATTTCTTGGCCAAGGGAGCCAGCAATCTCCCACCATTTTCCATGATCATATCGGCATGGCTATATGCCAAAGGCTTATGGAACACTTTTACCTTCCCACCGAAGTGATACCGATTAATCTAGTTGGCATTTACATGCTTTCAAGCTGCTAGGTGGGCAGGATGCCTAGTGGATGATCACTTAAATATGATGCAGCTGCCAAAAAATCCAGTACAATCCTGCATTAACAGGAATCAAGTTCACATGAAGTATTGGTACCACTTTATGTTTTGGTAAGACCACATTTGGAATATTGCATCCAGTTTTGGTCACCACAATATAAAAAAGATGTTGAGCAACATAGATGTTCATCTAACTGGAGGCTAAAATATATGAAGAATGGTTGAAGGAATTGGGTATGTTTAGTTTAATGAAAAGAAGGACTAGGAGGGACATGATAGCAGGGTTCCAATATCTAAGGGGCTGCCATAAAGAAGAGGGAGTCAAGCTGTTCTCCAAAGCACCTGAAGGCAGAATAAGAAGCAGTGGATGGAAACTAGTCAAGGAGAATCAATCTAGAACGAAAGAGAAATTTCCTGGCAGATAGAACAATCAGTGGATCAAAGTTGCGGGTACTCCAACAGCAGAGATTTTTAAGAAGGGATTGGATACCATTTGTCTGAAATGGTATAAGGTTTCCTGCTTGAGCAGGGGGTTGGACTAGAAGAGCTTCAAGATCCCTCCCAACTCAGTTATTCTGTTACCCTGATAGGGAAGAGTTGAAAGGCAGAATATTATTTATTTATTTATTTTCAGCAATTTATATACCGCCCTTCTCCCGAAGGTCTCATGGCGGTAAGGAACACATAAGAGCAAGAGAATGCAATATATAGGAAAAAAATACAATCTAAAGTGATTGGATATTAAAATAAGAATGCAACTGTCCTCTAATATAATATATTTGTTCTTTCTTTGAAGAATAATAAAAAATATTTTCCATGTATAATCTTGAAGAGATCTCTTACTGAGAGGTTGTTTTTTTTGCAACATTCAGAAATTTGAACTGTGCAGAGAGGTTTTTTAAACAAATGCTTAGGATGTGAGGTGTTATTTGGCAAACTTTGGGAAGATACCTCTACATTTGTCGCCGTACAGAATATTTTCCAGCATTCATATCTAATGAAATATGGTTCAAGTCTTGATCCATGGGAATCGATCATAATATGTGCCATTCTTTCTCAAGTTGATTTATTTCAATTTTTCACCAGAACAAAGCAAATTTACTCAAACATTGTATGGAACTCCTTCTTCAAGCATAGCCATTGGTGGGATGGATCCCTTTCATGCTTGTAGCATTCTCCAACAGCTCAAAATGATGTACGATGAAGGACAGCTGACAGATATTGTGGTAGAAGTGGATCATGGGAAAACATTTTCCTGTCATCGAAATGTCCTTGCTGCAATCAGTCCTTACTTTAGGTATAAAATATTCTATTTTTAGTGTATTATTTGTATTGTAAGTAATGTATTTTTGTTCTGGTGTTATATGTGTGTGTTTGTGAGAGAGAATGGGCAACAGATTAAATCATTTGAATAGGCTTGTCTCTTATAACTTACACTAGCATTCTTCTATTGACAACAGTAATGTAGAAATTAAAGCTTTTAGAATAGTTTGGCCACTATTAACCGCTTCATTTCTTGACTTTTAAATTTTCAGGGACTATAATTATTTTTCCAAACTTATTTTCAATGTATTTTGGATATTTCTAAAATTTGTGACAACTTACAGAAGTTGGATCACATGTATTGTAAATGTGCTTTTCACACGTTTTATAACATGGCAGAATATTGTATGATGAGTCAAATCACTATTCCCCTTTCCCAGTTTAGAAAGTTGTTTGAAATTACAATTGACTGTTTAAAACTCAAATATAACAGAATAGGTAAGCAAAGAATGGCATTTAATGTGCTTAGGATACTTAATTCAGCCACAGGAAATAATTTTTGAGATTAATATGAACCTTTTGCCATATAGTTGGTTATTGAGTTGAAAACATCTTTTCTTTAGATCTGATCCAGTATATTAATGAGGTCTGTGAGACTTCTGGTTGTGCCTTTGACTTCACCATTACTTTGTCACTTGCAGGCACCATCTCTGGAAAAAGCCAGAGTTATTCCTCTTTTGTGAAAGAAAAGTAAAGGGTGGGCCAAAGTCGAACTCATAATGGCAGGCACTTGGAGCTGGGAAGGTGCAAATGCAAGCTTCTGTTCCAAAAGAATTATTAGATACCTATAAATATATTTGGAAATATAAATATATAGAACTGGCTCACCCCACTAGAATTGGTTCACACCATCCACTCTGGCAGAAGGAGCATGTCCCTGAGCTACAGCATAGTAAACAGTGGGGTGGGGGTGTAATTGTTGATGGTGGAGGGGTTGAAGGGAAGCAATCCCTTGGAAAATCTGAGGCTGGAGTTGGGAAGGACCAAGGCTGGAATGGCTTGCATGGGTCTTCAGTTAACAACTGGTGGAATAGGGTTAATGACAGCAACACGAAGTTCTGGGATAGCCTTCACAACACGATGCAATTATATGATGTCACTCTTTATGACCGCATAGCAACAGAAATTCTTATATGAATTACTGTCCTCTTCCTAAGGGGAGAGATGACGAGAGATGAAGAGTTACATTTCTATACTAAGTGCAAATATGCATTAAACACAGTGTAAGAATAATAAAAGCCATAAAACGATCTAAGCAGTTGCCACGAGTAATGGCACAGCACATATTGGTGTGTCAAATGCCTGGGTGATTTTCTTGTGAATGGATACACTCTTTTGGGTTGATGCCAAATAAATTCTTTTAAAGCAAGATAAACTATTTGAAATAGTTTATCTTGCCAAAGCACCCAAAGGAAAAACAAAAAATAATGGATGAAAACTAATAAAGCAGAGAACCAACCTAGAACTAAGGAAATGCTTCCTGACAGTTAGAACAATTAATCAGTGGAATGACTTGCCACCAGAAGTTTTGGGTACTCCAATACTGGAGGTTTTTAAAGAGACTGGATAACTATTTGTCTGAAATGGTATGGGATCTTCTGCTTGATCAGGAGGTTGGATTAGAAGACCTCTAAGGTCCTTTCCAACTCTGTTATTCTGCTAAATAATGTGACATTGGGAATTTTTAAAATCTGAATCATCCATGATAGCACCCAAAGGAATATTAATATTAATATAGATTTAATATATTTCTATAGTTTAATCCTACTTACCTATGAGTTCAAAAAGCAAGTCTATACTGAAAGTCTATACTGGAATAGGCTTTCACACTTGTATTTATTGGATAATGTTGAGCTGCAAGGTTTAGTGACTGTGGTCTAGGCCAGCCAATTTCAAATCCTCAAAACCCAATACTACCAGTCTGGAGTCACGCCAAGAAAGAAAAAATAGCTGAATAATTGTTTTGAAATAAATTATTCCGTACTACCCATTAAAACTGACCCCAACCTGTTACATCTATGGTGTTTGTTTTCTTCAACACCTATATTATAATCCTATACATATCTCACTAGAAGCCTCTTTGAGTTCAGTGAGACTTACATTGATAAATCTTTCTAGGGTTGTGGTTTATTGCTTCAAGGTTAGAAAGTTATTTTCTTGTTCAAGTATTCTGCATGATATTTACCAAGCCAAAACTGTGTTTTGTGGTATAGATAAGACAGTTGCTAATAACAATTCTTCAGGTAACCATGGTGTAGCTGTTCCAAAATTTTGTTTTCATTGTATGCAAAATGTAAGAAAACACTTATTGTTGCAGGAACCGCAAACATTTTAGTCTGGATTATTGGGAACAGGTACATAGACAATCCAGACAATGTAGGCAGTTCTCTCTTAGTGGTTTTAAAAGGCATTTTGATAATCCATGTCACAATCCTTATTTTTAGCAGTAGCATGCATATAAGCAAGTGTTCTGTAACTCAACTAATAGAAATATGTTTAAAATCTCTGATAAAGTCTTAACAAAGTCAGGATTCTGCTGTTGGACTTAAACTCTAATGTGTTTCACAAAGAAAATTAGATCTTAATATTAATAACAAAATTGAATTGCTTGATATGTTGATCGCAATTTTTTATTAATTGTATGTATATCTTCATTTTATAGATCTATGTTCACTAGTGGCCTTACTGAGAGTACCCAGAAAGAGGTTCGGATTGTTGGTGTTGAAGCAGAATCCATGCATTTAGTACTGAATTACGCATATACCTCCAAAATAACATTGACAGAGGCCAACGTCCAAGCTTTGTTCACTGCAGCTAGTATCTTCCAGATCCCTTCCATTCAGGATCAGTGTGCTAAATACATGATCAGTCACTTGGACCCACAAAATTCCATTGGGGTGTTTATTTTTGCGGATCACTATGGACATCAGGAATTGAAAATCAGATCCCAAGATTACATTCGTAAAAAGTTCCTGTGTGTCACCAAAGAACAAGAGTTCCTCCACTTGAGGAAAGACCAACTTGTAAGCATACTGAACAGCAATGATTTAAATGTTGACAAAGAAGAGCATGTCTATGAAAGCATTATAAGATGGTTTGAGCATGAGCCTAGCAAAAGAGAAGACCATCTCCCAGAAATTTTTGCCAAATGCATCCGGATGCCCCTACTGGATGAAGCATTCATAGAGAAAATTCCTCCCATGTTTGCACAGGCTATAGCCCAAAACTGTGTACAGAAAGGACAAAGTAGTGCCAATGGCTATACCCAGAGGCTTGGAATGACTGCTTCAGAAATGATCATCTGCTTTGATGCTGCCCACAAACACTCAGGAAAGAAACAAACAGTGCCTTGTTTAGACTCCATTACAGGGAGAGTGTTCAAACTATGCAAACCGCCTAATGATTTAAGAGAAGTTGGGATTCTCGTCTCACCTGACAATGACATTTATATTGCTGGAGGGTACAGACCAAGCAGCAGCGAGGTTTCCATAGACCACAGAGCAGAAAGTGATTTTTGGATGTATGATCACTCCGGCAATAAATGGATCCCTAAAGCTCCGCTGCTTCGTGCCCGAATAGGTTGCAAACTGGTTCATTGCTGTGGTAAAATGTACGCAATAGGTGGTCGAGTTTATGAAGGAGATGGGCGCAACTCCCTGAAATCTGTGGAATGTTACGATGGTCGAGAGAACTGCTGGACAGCTGTCTGTCCAATGCCTGTAGCAATGGAGTTTCATAATGCTGTGGAATATAAAGACAATATCTATGTTTTACAGGGTAAGATGCTTTGTGTGGGGATATGGTAAGAGTTGAAGTTAGCTGTGACAATTGAAGTATTGGAAGAAGAGAGTAAGTTCATTAGATCTTGATTGTCGCTGGTATTTCCCTGCAAATTGCATCATACAGGAGGGATGATCCTATTCATGTTCTACAGTATAGGCAGAGCTAAATTACACAATAGTGCATATCACTTTTTTATGCATGATAATATTTTGCCTTGCTGTGGAAATGTTCTGATATAACCTACAATAGAAATTGCGTACACTCTGCAGACGACAGAGAGAGCCACTGACAGAAGTATAATTGAATGCTGTTTAAAAGTGTTATACATAGTTCTTCTGAAAGTGATTCTCCTTCATTCATCTTACTTTCCAAATTTCCTGAAGTTTGGACCATCATTCCTCAAACTTGGCAACTTTTAAGAGATACTTTTAAGCAACTCAGAATTCCCTAGCCAGCAGAGTTTGGACCATAATCCACGGTTTGACTATTGGAGGTCAGATATACATAAATATTTAACAATAAGAAGAGAGGGGAGTGAGAAAGAAGCTCACACAATTTCAGAAATCTGGTACAAAGAGCATTAATACTGTGCCCTTTCCCACAAACCTAATCTGAATTACTAGCGTCATCCCATTCCACCTACATATATATACATGCCACCTATTTGCATTGAAAGAAAACTCTTACTCAGTTGTGAATAGCAGTCAGGACTGAATTCAGATGGAACCATAGTGAAGTTAGGAGTTAACTGTCCTCATCCTCATACCATATTCCTAGTTGAACTTGTCCAATAGTCTTCAAGTTGTTTTTGTTTTTAAAATGTACTTGAAAAGTTACATATTTGGTTTGCATACACTTTGATATGAACATCTGAATCTGTGTAGAGACAGGAAAAATATCTTAGAAGCCTGCTTCTATTGGATTCCCTCACACGGTCATTACCATTAATTAAGGAGTGGGAAACATTCTAAAGCATCACTCTAAACTACTTGATTTGTATCTTAAAAGACATGATATAAAAACTACAGTTATTGTGATAATATCAGTACTCAGCTTTCATGAAGTCAGTAAACCAAAGGAGATAAAGGTTTATTGCTACAGCTGAACTATTATTTTGTTCTCTGCTATTTGTACCAAACATTTAAATGCTGTTTTCACAATAAATGGAAAGGTTTCTAGTGAATGCTTTCTGATTCATCCTCCCCAAATTATTAACCTCCTGATGTGTTGAATAGGTGATAGTTGGCTAGGGTACATATGCGAACTTTTCTATAGAGGTAGAAAAAAAATAGACGTAAAGCTAAAGTCTTCAGAATAATAATGATTCTGGATTAGCAGTTGCATGTCTGGAACCAAGATATTCTCCCTAGAGAAGTAAATGTTTATTATGTTTGGTTAGATGTTAGTGAAATAGGTTTTAAGAGGTTTAATGTGGTGATATAAGGTGATATAAAGAAGACAATAAAGTTGAAGGTTCCTGTGAATATGCAAATCTATCTTAATTATTTTTTTAAAAAATATGACAGTACAGATGTGAAATGCATTAGGTTATATATCTTAGAGTGGTTTTTTATACTGCTTGCACTAATTTTAAAACTAAAATTTAGACGGATCTATAGACAGAATTATGTAAGGACTCTGCACTTCAGAGGGGGTGGATGTTTCCAATGGATTGGAATCTTAAAAGCTTATGGAAATATTTTCTTTGGTGAACCCTGGGAGTGCAGTGGTTAAAATGCAGTATTGCAGGCTAACTACCCACTGCTGAATGTTTGATCCTGATGACTCAACATTGACTCAGACTTCCATCCTTCCCAGGTCAGTAAAATGAGGACCCAGATTGTTGGGGGTACTATTCTGACACTGTAAACAGCTCTAAGAGTGCTGTAAATCATCATGAAGTGGTATACTAAGTGCTATTGTTATCCGTTAACATTTTAATGAACAAGGCATAGATACTTGTGTTTTATTAACTTATATGTAGATAATTTAAAGACCAATTTTTGTGAAACGTCTGCTACTCTTCACTTTACTGATCAATTTGGGGTGTTAAAGCATGGATCTTATAGTGAATTCAGTAGTGTTCAGGCCATCATTTAAACTTACCTCTACTGGTGAAGAAGTCTTGTTTCTTCATCATCATTGCATTCACATTGCCCCTAGCAGGGTTTTCTCATTTTATGACCAGGCTACTCATGTTTTGTCCTTAAAAAGGTTTGACTGACCATTCATTAGCCAACTGTGATAGATTTGTCAGGCATTTAGAGAAAAGAACTGAACATACAGTCATGTGAAAAGTAAGTACACTCTCTTTGAGTTCTATGGTTTTACGTATGGGACATAGTAAAAAAATCACCTGGTCCTTAGCAGTTTCTAAAAATAGGTAAGTACAACCTCAAATGAATAACAACACATGACATATTACACCATGTCATCATTTATTTTACAAAAAGAAAGCAAAAATGGAGAACCCATGTGTGAAAAACAAAGTATACTTTATGATTCAGTAGTTTGTAGAAACATCTTTAAGCAACAATTACTTGAAGCAATTGTTTTCTATATTTCTTTATCTCTATCTCTACTCTCACATCATTGTAGAGGAACTTTGGGTCAATCTTCTTTACAACATGACTTCAGTTCATTGAGATTTGTGGGCATTTGTTTATGCACAGCTCTCTTAAGGTCCTGGGCATAGCATTTCAATTGAGTTGAGGTCTGAACTTTGACTGGACCATTGCAACACCTTGATTCTTTTCTTTTTCAGCCATTCTGTTGTAGATTTGCTGGTGTGCTTGGGGTTGTTATCCTGTTACATGAACCAATGTCAGCCAAGCTTTAGCTGTCAGACAAATGGCCTCACATTTAACTCTGGAATACTTTGGTATAAAGATGGGCTCATGGTCAACTCAATGATAGCAAGATGCCTAGGTCCTGTGGTTGCAAAACAAGCCCAAATTATCACCCCTCCGCCACTGTGCTTGATGGTTGGGTATGAGATGTTTGTGCTGGTATACTATGTTTAGTTTTTGCCAAATGTGGCACTGTGCATTATGGCCAAATATTTCCACTGTGGTCTTGTTTGTCCAAAGAACAGTGTTCCAGAAGTCTCGTGATTTGTTTAGATACAGTTTTGCAGACCTATACTGTGCTGCCATGTTCTTTCGCCTGTCAGTCCTTCCAAACAAACCATACTTGTTCAGTCTTTTTCAAATTGTACTGTCATGAACTTCAACATGCCAACTGAGATCTATAGAGCCTGAGGTGTAACTATTGCATTTTTTTCAATTTCTCTGACTATTGCACAATCTGACTTTGGGGTGATCGCTGGGATGGCCGCTCCAGGGAAGATTGGCAACTGTCTTGAATGTTTTCCACTTGTAAATAATATTCCTCACTGTCGAATGATGGACTTTAAATTGTTTGGAAATGGCCTTATAATCCTTCCCAGATTGATGGGCAGTAACAATTGTTTCTTTAATATCATTGCTGAGCTCTTTTCCCTTTGGCATTGTGTTAACACACACCTCAATGCTGGAGACCAGCAAACTCCTCAAACTTCAGCTTTTATACAAGTAGTCATACTTGCTGATGATCAATTGAGCATGGGCACTTGACTACTAGTGCCTGGCTGCTACTTAGCCTCTTCATACCTGTGGAAGAAGTAAGGGTATACTTAGTTTTTCACACATGGCTTCTCCATTTTTGCTTTCTTTTTGTAAAATAAATGATAACATGGTGTAATATGTCAGGTGTGTTGTTCATCTGAGGTTGAGGACTGGATCATTTTTACTATGTGCTGATAACAAAACCATAGAACTCAAAAGTTCTTTTTCACACGACTGTATCTGCTTTAAATTTGATGCTACAATTCATGCTGTTTCTGTGAGTTTGGGGGACCTCATCTACTAGCAGATTGTAACATCCGTTTCTGTATTGCAACCAGATACTTACAGGGATAGGCTAACTAACTGCCCTTATTCAGTATGATTGCCAAGTTCCAGGAGGAAGGGTATGATTGTGTGCCTCTAGAGAGGAATCACTGCCTTTTAATCTGAGGTTTGCCATGAAGATCCTGTCCCTGAACATTGAGAATTTAAAGAAACCACCCAGTTGCAAATATTTTGTTCCTGGGCAAGTTGCTGAAGAGGATGGCTATTCAACTACATTTCTGTGATCTATTACATGTCATCTCTTCAGGTCTGAATAACAGCAATAGCTTTGGCTGCCCTCATCTCAGAAGAGAGACAATGGGAAATGTTACTGTGTTAACTCTCTTGAATTACTCAACAGCTGGTTAAGGAGTAGCTCAGTGGGTTTCAAATTGAAGGTACTTTGTTAACACCATATGGCCATCACCAGAGAGTAGCTGTTTGACTCCTCTTTAATGCCTACAACTACCAGAGGTGGTCTTCTAGAGATTTGGAGTCACTATTATGCTGATAACAATCAGCTCTGGCTCCACACACCCCCACACACAAATCAGGAGAGGTTGAACTGGTGCTTGAGCGTTGCTTGCAGCTGTGATGAATAACAAACTACAGCTGAATCTAGTTATAATAGAAGTACTGAAGTGATCCTCAGGCTCAGAGATGAGAAGATGGTCAGTATTGAATGAGGCAGTACAACCTGAAAGAATTGGTATATAGGTTGTCTTTCATTTCAGTTTGTCATTAGAGACATAGGTGATCTTAATAACAAGAAGGGCTGATGCTTAGCTTCAGCTGATACATCAGCTGCAATATTTCTTGAAGGCAGACAGCCTATTCTTAGGGGTTCGTGCCTTAACAATTACATGTTTGATTATTACTGCATTGCATTCATCATGTGGAGATACCCTGAAAATGACGAGGAATGTTGTAACTGGTGCCAAGAAAAGATGTAACTAAAGAAGAGGTTCATATCACAAGTTCTAAAATGCCCTACGATAGTTTCCTGTGAGCTACAATCCTAGTTTTGCCTAGGACTGGGCTAATTAAAATATTGTCACCCGTTGTACCATGCAACTCATATATAAAAATCAGCTAGGAGAGACTACCTGTGGACTCACAGGTGAGTTTGACTCATATTTGGAAGACAAAAGTTAGGCCTTCAGAGTGACAATGGCCCAGTTATGAACACCCTCTTAAGAGATGTTAAGCTGCCTAAACATCCCTTCAGAAAACATTGCATATCTGTTCACCCAGTTATTTATATAGTAACAACTACTTTGGAATGCCTAAGACTGCCTTTATTTGGTTTTATTAATTAGAAAAAGACTTTAATATTTAAATTTTTATTAATCTAACATTTTTTGTATTTTTAAAATTGTTTTTAACATTTTTGGGTTTTTTCTTATAATGGTTATAGTTTAGACCTTTTAATTTGTTTGAAAATTGTTCTACATTGCTCTCAGAGAAAACTATTAAAATAAAATAGTTTACCTTCTAATGAATGAATGTATTATAATTGGCTTTGGATGTCTATAATGTTCTCCAAATTACAGATGTGATTTACAACCTTGTAAGATAAGAGGTTTCTGAGTCACAATATTTGGTAGTATACAAAGTTCATAAGTAAGCAAGTAAATAAATATTTTTTGGTATTGCATATTGTCTTGCAGAAATATTTTAGGACAACTCTTAATTTTCTGTATGATACACAAGTATCTGATAGCTCATTAGAAATCATTTATAATATTGTTGGTCAGTTGCTTTGAGGAAAGTAGAAGTTTTAATCCATTGCTTGGAGGTTGCTTAATAGTGTCTTAAGGCAAACTGTTAAGTTCTTTACATTTTAGTTTCTCTTCTTTTTGTCCCTTAGGAGAATTCTTCCTCTGCTATGATCCTCGAAAAGATTATTGGGGTTTCTTAACTCCGATGACTGTACCTAGGATCCAGGGTTTGGCAGCTGTCTACAATAACTCTATCTACTACATTGCTGGAACCTGTGGAAATCATCAACGTATGTTTACTGTAGAGGCTTATGACATTGAATTGAACAAGTGGACTAGAAAGAAAGATTTTCCATGTGATCAGTCCATTAACCCATATATTAAACTTGTTGTCTTGAAAAATAAACTTCATTTGTTTGTTCGAGCCACTCAAGTCACAGTAGAAGAACACGTCTTCAGAACCAGCAGGAAAAATTCTCTTTATCAGTATGATGAAGCTAATGACCAGTGGCAGAAAGTCTATGAAACTCCAGATAAGCTTTGGGATCTTGGACGTCATTATGAATGTGTTGTTGCTAAATTGTATCCACAGTGTCTTCAGAAAGTTATTTGACTCTTCTCCCCTCTCCCTTTCATTGGTAAAAGGCCTTAGTGACTTTGGTGTTCCATGCTACCAGAAACATCAGTTTTTAAGAAAAAGTCAATTCTGTCAGTATTTAATGTGACCTGAAATTGATAGCTTTTGGTTTTTTTTACACACACACACACACACACACACACACACACACACACACACACACACAAACAAATGCAGGAATGGGTGCTCTTTAAAGGTTGCAGTGGGGAGAGGAAATTAGTTTTAGTATTTTAGTGAATGTTTTCCTGCAGAGTATGGAATGGGTTACAAAGTGCAATTATCAACGTTCTATCATTTTACCATATTCTAGAATGACAGTTTCACTAAAAGCAAGAGTAGATAGATTGGGTAACTATGCACGACAAAGAGAACAAATTGAATATGAATAGGAAAGGTGAAGAGATCAAGCTTGAAGTGACTTGTTTAAAATACGGGTAAAATCTGAGGCAATATTGGTGGGTTGCTATTTTCAATTCAGTGACAGTAAATTAAAAAAAATACCCAATCCTCTTCCATTTATTGAAATGGTACTGAAATATTTTACATTTATACACTCCGGTAAGTTGTGAACGTTTTGGCAAATTATGTATTTTAATGAGTCCATAAGTGAAGAAAAGATGACATAATCTGTACATAATATAAAACTCACAAGATTGATCTGCAAATTTTAATGTAAACTTACTATTTATATACAATTCTTTATAGATTCAAAGTAAGATTATTGTGAATATGGCTGGTGCAAAAGTTTCGATGCTCCTTTAACCAAGTGCATTGTAACATTTCCTTTGGTAGAAATAACAGAGTGCAAATATTTTCTTTTATCAGCTAGAAGTGTTTCTATTCTTGCTTTTGGATTTTTTTCCATTTTCCATTGCAGAATTTTTCTAACTTGCTATTTTTTTAAAAAAAACTGAAGCTGTAAACAACTCTACATAAATAGTGTACATTCAAACTTGCAGAGAGAAATTGTGGGTTTTGTCGCATATAGAGGTTATGTCACCTTCTCAGATAGGGCTTCATTGATCAGGAGTGTCTGAAATGTTATGTGCAGATTAAAAGAAATGGATTTAAAGTCACAGGGGAATTCAAGTTCCCATTTGAGAAAGAGCTATTCTATTTCAGGTGGCTACATTGCTTCTCTTCTGTAGATTTAATTTAGTTTAGTGTGGTTCCTTAATCTTCCATTAGTATTAGGAGAACTATTTCTGCCAATTAAATGTTAAAAGGTTCAAAAGCAGCTGAATATGTTGGTCACTTACTTCATAAAGGGCTCAAAGCCAATGGTGCTAGTACAATTTTCATATTTGTAAGTCTGAAATAGGTCAGATGGAGCTGCTATGCAAGGCAGTTGGTAGTATTAATGTCTCAAGTCTTAAACACACTTGCTGCTTTGTGCGTGGACACCTATTTTATTTAACCATCTTATATGTTGCTGGTTCCTGTATAACATATAGTCTTAATGGCCTTTTGGAAATAGTTCCATCTTTGAAAGTTAAGCGCTAAGGGCACTTTGTTTTGTCCACTCTCTGATAATTTTGACAGTGTAGCATACAATAGTTCTACATAGTTGACCATAAATTTCCAGATAAATGTATTGGAATGCATTGGTAGAGGTAGCTGTTGTGAGTATGTAACATTGGGCCTTCTTATAACAGTATAGCGAACTAATGTATTTATTGTTTCCTCTATTGCTAATTTGGCATGAAGTTGGTGAGTTGTTGTTCAAAAATATACACTCCAATTCAGCAATGTAAAAGCATGTCCGACTCCAATTTTGGAGTAATGTGAAAGTTTGCACTACTGGGCTTTCTTTGCAGTCCTAGGACAGTTATTTTTGGAAATCTATCATAAAAACATGGAATTGAAAAATAGAGTCCAGAACTTTTTATATTATATTTCTACTTTCATATTTGAAATAACTCTTGCTTTTATTTGTTTTGCATCCCTAGGTAGTATTGAGACATCTGAGAATGCATTTGCTAACTGGCAATTCTTAGAGTTTGATCCTCAAGAAAGAAATATACTTGACTGTCATCTTGGTTCAGTTTAAAGCTTGTTAAATGATCAATTGTCCTTTCTCTAAGATGGGTCAGATCAATCAACCTTTAGTTAAGAGAGCAAATTTAAAACCACAGATTGAAATATGGTTCATACTCCCCAGTAAATAAATGTTATCTCACTTGATTTTGTATCTTTAAGTCTTGCACAATATTTTATGTGGAAAACATGACTGTGAAATTAAATGGATAATAAAGCCTCATTCTGTTACATACCTCATTTTCCAGAGATTCAGCAAGCAGCTTTTTCTTTGGACTTTTTCATATACCATGCTGGAGGTACATTAGTTTAGATATTGAATGTGTGTGTGTTTCTTTCTTGCATTACTTTGGCTTAAGCACATTAAGATACCAAGAATACATGCTAGATAGCTGTAGTTGGTACATTACGTAGTGTTATGAAACGTGACAATTTTATTTTGAACTCTTGCCTCAATAGTGCTCAGGTTGGGAAACTCCAATAATGCAAAATTGCATAATCTACAGTATCTAATCTTGACTCCTGGCTTTCTTTGCCGCCAACTAAAGAGAGGAATTGGTGCTACATATAATGGTTGGCTCCACATAGTTTCCATTCAGGACTATAAGGCTGTATAGTGTACCCTTATAATTGGAAAGTAATAATGGAAAATGATTAAGAGTAGCAAATGCTCTTTAGATGCTGTAGGATTAATTTCCAAGCTGACTTAAGTGTGTTCAAACTACAGTTCACTATGGTAGGGCACTAACCTGCTACTTTAGAAGTGAGTTTAGATTTTCTCTACATAAATGATTAAAGCTTTGATGTCTTAAGTGTAGTTGCCAAGACTGAATTTTTGAAATAAGTTATGGTTTCTTTGACATTTGTATAAAACTGATTAGTTTTCATCTATTTAATTGTTATTATTTACTTGGCTGTATTTGCGCTGTTGTAAGCCTCTTAGCTGCAAACTTTCTGAAGCACCCTCCCCTTAATGTTGCATTATATTTTGCAAGAAAAAAAAGTATCATTTTTAAAAACCTTACAAAACACATTGCTGCTTGTTGACAATCTTCTGTATTTATTTAGAAGTGTCAGTCGGACTTGAAATTTAAGAACTTAGCTTGTTAGCAAATGAAGTTGTCATGTGATGAATAGAAATAGAATATGCTGTGGTTAATTCTGCAGTAGGTTTGCTCTTAATTTTTGTTTTTTATCTGCACTAAATAAAAATCTTTGTCTAACCATTCAGAGGGGGAAGGGGGAAGGGGAGAGGTTATGGACTACAGTGGTTGAGAGTTAAATCTTGAAATTTTTAGTGGGGTGGAGATAAAATACCATGAGGCTTACGCATGAATAATTATTTAAACAGTAATATTAACCAAGGAATTTAGTTGTTTACATGCTTCTAAATGATCTAATAGGAATTTTCCTGTATAAACTTGTGTTTTGAGTAATCTGATTCTGAAAGAACCCTGCACAGTGTGAGACCAGATGGACATAAGTCCCCATAATTGTGTTAAGAGGTTCAAAGTTGCATTTGATATTTCTACTTATATTCTTTGTTGTTCTTTTATTTTTTTTTATCTAGCTTATTTTTCTGGTGCATCACTCTTCCATTTTAACATTTATTTAAAAAAAACCGACATGGAAAACATGCTCAGTTTGTAATTCCACAATCTTCTGTTTTAAAGGCAGAATCCACCCAAGCACATTTGTTGCATATTTATCACAACCTTGCACTTGCCCCATGGAAGTGGAGCGAGGCTGTGCAGCTGGACTACTACGTGGTGGGTTGATTCCCAACCTGCCAAGCCGGCTCTCCTCTGTATGCAGTATATGTGGTTTGTGTAATATCTGAAAGCTCCTAAATCTGTTTAGAAATGGTATCAGATGTTCAGTGCTCAGGTATGTTAGTAAAAGAAGTACTGTAGTCCTCTGAGGGCAAATGCGTGGATTTTTAAACATTTTGCCATAATTGCACAATTTTGCAATTTTATGTAATGTCATGTTAATTTTCCTATAATAAACCTGTTGTTCAAATGCAGTTGTTTCCAGTGGCCTTATTACTCTTGCTTGCTTTTCTCTTAGGTTTGTAGGACATCTGTATTGGCTAAGGTCTGAGGACCATGTCTCTTGAGATCTGTCTCATTTAACTACATCTGCCTCTCTTTTCTTCAGTTTTCAGACTATGAAGAATATTTCAATTTTTTTCAAAGCCATTGCTGAGTTCAGTTCATAGCAATGTTCTGAGGGGAAATGGTGAGCTAGGGCTGGATTCATATGTCTTAGCCCATGTCATCAAATGGTGCTTTTTCTAGATCTTCTCTTTCCCACCTTGGAAAGTTGTAATATGCAAATACAAATGTACTCATTGTTTCTCAGAGTGGAATTGTTAGTTTCACAGATCCCACTGTTAACCATCTTCTCAGCTGTAAATCACCCTGTTGCAAAATGCTCTTTCTCAACCTAGGATTAGAGACTGAGGAAAATCAGTGAGTACTGCAGGAAAAAAAAACTTGCTACCCTCCTCTCTTTTGGAAGAACCAGTGCCTAAGATATGCAAAGCTGAAACGTGTAATGCATTGTCCATGGAACCCAAGGGCTTCAGAGATTACCTTAGCTTGAGATTGTTTGGAAGAAAAAGGTTAGAACTATTATAAATAGTAAAACTGACATTTATTTATTTATTTATTTATAATAGTATTTATATCCCGCCCTTCTCCCCAAGGGGACTCAGGGCGGCTTACAGGC
>JANHFO010001742.1:138032-151393 GCA_032468095.1 Pareas carinatus
ACACATGGAGCAAACGGCATTTCTTCTGTTTTTGCATTTGATCCAGCTTTATCGGTATAGGTAGATGAATTGTGTCTCTGATTTCTCTAATTCTGATGCCATTTGTTAGGGTTTTTCCGCTTAATATGGTACAGAATCCAGACACAAAAACTCTTTGTCTCCCCCACAACTGTTTTATTACACAAAATTAAACTTCTATCTTATTCTACTATCTTCCTATTACAATATACATTCCAGGTGGTTAGTTCATTCACATTTTCCATTCTATAAAGTTGTTTAATTGCTATTCTATATACAGTAGCGCAATAAAGACTGGCAAAGATGTGAGACAAAAACCTTGATCTTTCACCTCTTTTGCCCTCTTTAAACATATATCGTATTTACTAAAGGTGATTCATTGTTGAATTTTTATACACCCAAATATCACAAATGTTTTACAATATAGTGGTTACAAGAAGATCCCATATTTTGGTTTTTTGTACTTCATAGTTAAAGCAAATGTTGCCATCCCTTTCAGTTTGTCATCCTTGCAACTTGAGAGGAGGAACCTGTACTTGTTCCTAAGAATTTCCATTATAAAACATCAAAAAATAATAAAAATGTTAGTTTTGTAATAGCATCCATGACTTCTGGATCCAACTGAAGATCCTGGCACCAGGATATGAAGAACCTCTCTCAAACTTTGCAAGAACTGCTGAATTACTTTCTCAAGAACATTTTAGGAACTTTCTGCTGTTGTTTCTGAAGAGTGTTCTATACTTAATATACAACACCCTCCTTAGTGCCCTGCAATTTTAAGTGTTCAGTCCTAAAATATGAATGTTGTAGAGCTGAGCACCTGCTGCTTATGCAATGGTCTTATCCTTTTAAGCTAGGATCATACGGACCCAGAAGACATTTTTACTGCTGTCTGAAAACTCTACGAAGGCATTTGCCCTTAAAAAGGAGTTCACATTAGATCTGAAGACTGAAGAAAAGAGATCGCCAGGACATTTCAGTGGAAAAGCATTTTAAGGTAGGAGACATGGTGATGGTCCCATTAGGTATGTGAATGAAGCAGGACTCCCTTGTACTAATCATTTTTGTTTTGAATTTGAATTTTCATAGTTTTAAACATATACAGTTATAACTTCAGTAGGAGATTGTAAATGGAAATTTCTATTTTGGGGGGGAAATTTTTGGTGGGGGAATTAGCAGAAAGGTAAACAGAATGTTTAACCAGGTGTTATATAGATAATTGTGTGATTCTTTGTCACACAATTATAGCTCTGATTGGTGTGACTTGGATAAATTTGGTTTCCTATACGCTATATCAGTGATTTTCATGCAGGAGGGACAAAATTATCCAGCTTAATACACTCCTGCAAAAGAATATATTGAGGTGAATTGAAGAGATGTATATCTGGTAACTCCAGGATTATATATGTAAAAGACATATACTTTCATAAATTGTCCATTCAGTTGCCCAACTTTTCCATTCAGCCGTGAAGTTTATGTTATGTTATGAAGTATAACTCCTCTACATTCCAATTTTTAGTTTTTTTAATATATGTAAGTAAGTGTTAAGTAAAATATAACAAAAGGGAAAAAAAGTATTGATCTATAAT
Source organism: Pareas carinatus (assembly GCA_032468095.1). Taxonomy (NCBI): domain Eukaryota; kingdom Metazoa; phylum Chordata; class Lepidosauria; order Squamata; family Pareidae; genus Pareas; species Pareas carinatus. The sequence goes on from JANHFO010001742.1 coordinate 139,640, forward strand.
ATTTTTTTTCCTGGTTGTGATTGATCCACTATGGAATTTACTAGAGTCTGTTAAAATAGCAAAACTAGAAGCAAACTCTCAAGCATGTTATTCACTTTGTGTTTTTATCTGTAGAAAAAGTGATTGCATATTTATGATCAGTAAAAATCCTGTTTATGTAGTTTATTTAAATGTTTTATTTAGTGAGATGAAGATCAGAAGAAAACCATTCATTTTGTTCTCTTCTCTTCCTAGTTAGCTTCAGCTGTCAACTATAATCTGGCCATGTCTTCTCCAGTAAGCAAAAACCTGGGCTCTACTCCTGATGGTGGATATGGATGGGTGGTTGTCTTTGGAGCGTTCATTTCGGTTGGATTTGCTTACGCGTTCCCTAAAGCTTTGACAATCTACTACAAAGAACTCCAGGCTATTTTTAATATATCCTATAGTCAGGTTGCATGGGTATCATCCATTATGTGCTCAATGACGTATGGAGGAGGTGAGTAAAATGTAATCATTTTCTTCTTTCTTTGTTTTTTCCAAAGTAAATGATCGAATCTCATTTTACAAAATAAAATTTAGGAACACCTATTTCTTCCAATGATTTCTTGAGATTATAAATTAAAACTTTGTTACTCAACTAATTTTATTACTCAACTCAGCAAACTGAAAAAAAAATTCTTACTTTTAAAATTATATGCAAGAAATAAATTAGATTATTTGGATTCTGTGTATTTATAAAGCATTGATTGGAGACTATTAATACTATAATACTTTAATGCTTAAGTAATTTAAATATTTAATGATAAAGTATAATTTTACATTAATATTAGCTATAATTTCTAAAATATTAATTTTAAACTTAATACAAAATACAGCAATATATTTTAAAGTATTTGTTATGTAGAAAAGGTTTCTGTCTGAAGTCTAATACTTAACATTAAAGTCTCCACGGTACTATTACATATTATTGTTTATGCATATTAAAAAAGAAACAAGAAACAAATATTGTATTTATGAGAACCATTCTTGCTTAATATGCTCAACTTTCAGTTGTGAATATATGCTGTTAATTTCGCCATAGCTGTATGCTTTCCAGGTTAATGTTTCCAATAGCTTTGCAATTGAATTTTTCTTTTAATATTGTCTTAATATCTTGTATATTATTATTGTGTACCATCTGTAAAACATTTTGTACCAATTTTCTTTATAGATTTGGCACTTAGTTTTTCCTCTGTTGTGTTCTGACTGTTTCCTCAAAAAAATTGCATCGATTTTATCATACAGGGTTTTTTTTATTGTTTTTATTACCAAGATTAAGATACACAGAAAATGAAAATAAAGAATTGGGAGAGAGGAAGGAAGGTAGGGAAGGGAATGTGAGAGGGATGGGAAAGGAAAAAAAAGGAAAAGAAAAAAGAAAAAAAGGTGTTGACTTCCAACTCTCTCCAGCACAGTACAGAATAACAACATTCCAGCCACAACTTTTTGCTTTTACACATAAGATATAACTTGCCATTTCTATTGCAACAATTAATCTAATTGGCCAACCCAAAATTAAAATTAATTTTTCCCACCACAAGCACAAAATCCAGAAGTAATATTCCAATAAAAAGCCTACTTAAAATTATTCTCTTCATTATATAAGACAATCAATTTAGCCAATTCTACTTTATCCTCCTTGCAGTGGAGGCATTGTATTTCTATTTCACTTAATAGGGTTTTTTATACTATCAGCATTTATATTAACAAAATTCACTGCATTCTATGAAGTTATTTAACCCTCTCTTTTCCCCTCCCCTTTCCTCTATTTTCAGATCTGAGCATTTCTTTAAGCAAATACATCATTTTCTTAAATTCTTTTTTAAACAAATACTCTCAATTAAAATTCCATTAATATTTCACAAAAATTGAAAAAAACTTACTTGAGTTCATTAGATATTTTATTTTTGTTCACCTCTTCTTTTTTATTACTCTAAACATTTCTTTAAGCTAATACATCATTTTCGTTAACTTTTTCTTATAAGCAGGTCTTCTGTTAAAACTTCTCTTGTCATTTCACAAACCGTAAAAAATTATGGTTTTTGTTGTGTGGGTAGACAATGAGGCACAGTATGCAATAACTCCAACAAACTTTATTAAGAACTTGTAACTAAAGACACCCGTACAAGCGTGGCGCCTGTATTTATACCCGTGCCGAGAGCGTTCGAAATTCCAGGCGGGTGTGGGGCGACCAATCCCTGCTGTGTCCGCTCGTGCCGCTCATTCTGTGATTGGCCCTGCTGCGAGTTCCCACGGCCAATGCTGGCTGTCGTCGCTCGTTGATTCAGCCTGGCTGCAATGAACACAGGTCTGCCTGGGGCCACCATTCACTCGGCCCGGCTGTAGTCAACACAATCACCACGCAGCAAGCATCAGCAAAACTGAACATACCAACCCCTTCCCCCCGTTCTTCCGGCGAGGGTCAGACCCCCGGTAGGTTACTCTTGCGGGCATTGTTTAGTCCGATGCTCCCGGCACGCGCGCGGTGGTGAAGAGTCGCTGCTGCTGGGGCTGCTGTCTCCCGCAGCTGCCGGTGCTCCTCTTGGTGCACCGCCGCCTGCGCTCGCTTCTCCCAATAGCCCCGGCCTGTCCTCGTCGGAGTCGCGGCCCCTGGGCGATCCCTTCGCCAGAACGCTGGGTACCTTTGTTCTGGGGATGGCGGGCGGCCCGAACGGTCCGATGCCTCGCCTTCTCTCTTCCTCCGTCCATGGGGGATCGTCCGTCCACTCCACGTCTGACGCTCCGCTGCCCGACTCCGATCCCGGCTCCGAAAATGCTTCGATGCAGCTCCCTTCGATTGGAGCCTCCGCGGGGGGGGGGCTTCTCCTTCTGGCCTTGGTCCCCAGCGATGCCGCAGCTGGTCGACATGCCAGCGCACCTCCCGGCCATCGTCCAACCGAACCACGTATGCCACCCCTCCAAGGGTGCGTGTAATCTGGCCCGGCTGCCAGGATGGCTGCTCTCCGTATGCCCTGCTCCACACTCTGTCCCGGAATCAGAACTGCCTTGCTGCTCTCCTCTGCGGTCTGTCGGGGCCTGGAGCCGCTTCGGGTTGCTCCAGTCGCATGCGGTCCATTGCTGTTGTGAGTGTGACCCCCCACTAGAGTTCCGCTGGCGTCCTTCCCATTGATGTACAGGGCGTGGTATGTTGGGATAGGAAGAACTCTACTAACTTCCTCCCTCCATTTTTTAAAGAAAATTTTTAGTTATGCGGACCATAACTTCTGCTTGCCCATTGGACGCCGGGTGGAACGGGGGGGGGCGCGTCACATGGCGTGACTCCCAGCTGGGTTGTGAACTCTTTAAACTGATGTCCCGTAAACTGTGCTCCATTGTCGGTGACGATCACATCTGGGAGGTTGTGTATGGCGAATAGCGAGCGCAGTTTCCTGGAACATCCTTGCAGCCGTTGTGTGGGGGACCGGAGCTACTTCCAGCCACTTCGAGTGGCTGTCGGCTGTAATTAGAAACATTTGTCCATGAAACAGACCCGCGTAGTCCAAGTGGATCCGTGACCACAGCTTATGGGTAGGCTGCCACGGTTGGGATTCGGCCTTGGGGGGGGAACGGTCGCTATAGCTGGCACGGTGTGCATTGCTTAACGTGTTCCTCAATGTCTCTGTCTAACCCGGGCCAACAAATATGGCTCCGGGCCAGCACCTTAGACTGGACGATGCCCGGGTATCTGAGGACTCTGAGGACTCTGGGACGGAGGCTTTCCGGGACTATGACTCGGCTTCCCCATAATATGCACCCCTTGTGCATGGATAGTTTGTCCTTGCGGTTTACGAACTTCTGAAATTCTGGGCCCCAGTCACTGCGTAGTTCCCCTGTTTGCACGTCCTCGAGAATGCAGCTGAGGGTTGGATCTTTCGCTGTCTTGTTCTTAATGTCCACGGCATTAAGGAGTCTGTCCGGCATGTCCTATGTGCGGGACGGGGGCTGGCTCTGTCTGCGCAAGCGGTAGACTGCTTAGGCCATCCGCATGGCCCATCTCCTTGCCTGGCCTTTGTCGTAGTTCGAAGGAGAAGGCAGCGAGGAAAATCGACCACCGTAGCGTGCGGGGGCGATATGATCTGCAGTGTCTGTTTCTGCATAGTGAACAACCCCAGTAGCGGCTTGTGGTCTGTTTAAATCACGAACTCTCGGCCGTATAGGTAGTCGTGGAATTTTTTGATTCCCGCGACTATGGCCAGGGCTTCCTTATCAATCTGGGCGTAATTCCTTTCAGCCGACAAGAGAGTTCGCGAGTAGTACACGATGGGGAGCTGCGCTCCCGACTCGTCCTTGTGGCTGAGGACCGCCCCTATTCCGTATGGCGATGCATCGCACGCGATACAGACTGGTCTTTTCTCGTCGAAGTGCACCAATACTGATTTCAACATTAGGGGTGCCCTGGCGGTGTTGAAGCTACGCTTGTTTTGTTCTGTCCACTGCCATGTGGACGATTTGTCCAATAGCCAATGTAACGGTTCAGCAACCATGGCTTTGTTGGGCAGGAACAGGTGATAGAAGTTTAGGAGCCCCACGAATGACTGGAGGTGCTCCTTTGAGGTGGGTGTTGGCGCCTTTCTTATGGTGTCTAACTTCTTCTGCGAGGGGTGAATCCCATCAGCATCGATATGGAATCCTAGAAATTCCCTCGATGTGACTCCCAACTGGCACTTCTCCTTCGTTAGTTTGAGACCTGCTGTGCGGAATCACTGCAGGACTTCCCTTAGTCATTGTGCTAGGGCTTCCCGCGATTCGCCTGCAATGAGGACATCATCGAAGTATGGACAGACCCCGGGAATCCCTTTTAGTGTTGACTCCATGAGTCCTTGGGATATCCCTGGTGCCACGCATACTCTGAACTGGAGTCGCGTTACCTTGAATGCCCCTCGGTGCGTGATGATCGTCTGCGCTTCGGCAGTCGCCTCGTCCACCGGCAATTGCTGGTATGCCTGCACTAAGTCCAGCTTGCAGAACAGTTTTCCCCCTCCTAGTGACGCCAGGATATGGCTGATAATTGGCACCGGGTAGGTGTGCTGGCGGAGTGCCTTTTTATTGTGCACTTATAGGCCACACATATTCTGACTTCCCCGTTGGCCTTGAGTGGGGTGACTATTGGTGTTTCCCATGGGCTCCCATCTACCGGCACTAGGATGCCCTGCTCGACCAGCTTATCGAGCTCCACGTCAATTTTGGACTTCAGTGCGAATGGAACCTGTTTCGACTTCAGCCTGATGGGCGAAACCGCAGTGTCTAGGTGGAATTTCACTGGTTTTCCAGTGAATTCCCCCAGCCTATATATTGAAAAGTCATCTATTAAATAATTCAGTGATCAGCATAAGCAAACATGTATTTAACTACCCAAGAGATAAAAAACCCCAATAAGACAAATCAAATTAGGAAAACTACAAAGTTCAAATGGGTCAACAATTCAATATTACAAAGAACTGGAGGAAGATCTGCTAGAACTATTGACAAATATGATGAATGACTTTAAAGAAACAAAGGCAATGCCACCAACAATTAAAGAGGCATACACAACTCTGATTACAAAGAAGGAAATTATCCAAAGAAACCAATGTCATATATAGAAATTTTGCTGCTGAATATAGATTACAAAACCTTTACAATCAATTGAAGAAGTATGTTTCAGATATAATACATATTGATCAAACAGGCTATATTTCAAAGAGAACTATATAGGACAACAGCAGGTTCATAATCAATATAACAGAATACATAAATAAAAAGGAAGAAAGTTGCACTACTCTTGGACATGGGGAAAAAAGCCTTTATCAATTTGCAATGGCAATTTCTGATGACTTTTCTGAATAAAATCAATGCCAGAGAATAGTTCCAAAGTTGGGTCAAATGATTGTATCAAAAAGGCATACTCTCCATAGATTTTCAAATCAGTAATAGTGCAAAGCAAGGATGTCCACTTCTTCCTTTGCTGTTCATCACTGTTCTAGAAATATCAACAGAAAAGATTTGATGTGATAACGAAATGTTATGCAGTATAGGATTAGCCATCACAGAACAATGCAAGGCATTAAAACAATTCATGAAAACAATTCATAATTTAGGAAATTCTGCAAATACAAAATTAATGTCCAAAACTCCACAACGATTGCAAATTTTCTGATGCAGGCAGAAGTTAATTCTTTACAGGAAGAATATGGATGTCAGATAGCTCCTACAGTGAAATATCTTGGTCTGACTTTCAAAGATAATAATCTAGAAATACATCAAAATAACAATTTTAAATTATGGCAAGAAATCAAAGGAGATCTTGAAAGACGGCGGGATCTAAAGTCATCTTGATTAGTATTAACTGGACAAAATTTCTTGTTTAGCATCAGTTTAGTAACATTTGAATTATTTGGCTCCCAATAACCCTCTGGAAAGTCACACTACTATCTCCTTTTGAAGAGTAGATACATTCCATATTGGTACTTTAGGAATCTTTTATACTTTAAAAAAAGAATATACAAATAGTCCCTGACTTATATCCATTCATTTAGTGATTGTTGAAAGTTATAACAGCAGTGGAAAAAAGTGACTTATGACCATTTTTCACACTTTTGACTGTTGTGGCAAATCCAGGCGCTTAGAAACTGGCATGTATTTTTAACAGTTGCAGTCCCAGGTTCACGTGATCACCATTTTTAACCTTCTCAGCTGGCTTTCAATGAGCAAAGACAATGGGGGAAGCCAGATTCATTTAATGACTGCATCATTCACTTAACAACTGCAGTGGTTTGCCTAACAACTGCCTTACTTAGAACTGGAAATTTGGGGCTCTATCCATAAAACACTTAAAAGTTTAGTTGTGATAGAGAACATTATATTCTGTGAAGTGATTGCTAAGTTGCACCATGTGAATCAATGAATATATGCTGATATTGATAACCATACAATTGAGAAGTTTTCAAAAATGATGTACAGATTTGTGGAAATCAGATAAATCATTGATAAAAAACTAGTTATCTTTCTGGTTATTCTAAACTGAACCGTGTTGCACGCTTAATTTCCAACAGGTCAGTTTTAACACTTGGGGAATATTACCTATGTTTAACATTGCAATATTCTTGCAACATAAATGCATGCAAAGATGTAGATATGATAACATGATGCTAGATAGCCTTTAAAGCTTCCAACATTCCATTGACTGTTTATTTTTGTTTGCAAGATAGGATTTTTTTTCACTCTAGAAATAAGTAACCAAGTTATTTAGATTTTCATAATCATACGCCAAGTTTAAAGTTTAGTAAAGTGATACTAACCTAGAAAAATTAGGTGGTAAAACACAGCATTCCAAAGCAGCAGCTGAATCAATACACACTTGTCTCAAAGGGGTTGAAAACAATATCAAACTCTGTATTTTTCCAGAATAATTAATCAGTAGGAAATAAACCATTCCTTCTGAAAGTACAACAAATACTGTTTTTTGCTATATTATTTTGGAATTATGGATCAGTTGTGTCATAACTTTATTGTGCTTGGACAACAAATATTTTGCACTTTTGGATGTATCCTATAAATATTTGGCTGCTAGTCACAAAAATAAGTTGTAATGTAACTTATCATGTACCATTTTATAGAAATCTGTTTTTGCTATGTACCTTCAGTACCTGTTGGCTATACTGCATGCATGAAGGAAACCTATGAAAACATGGAAGTTGTTGAAGCACAACTGGAATATCTGTGGTGATCTACAAGAAGTGGCTTTGCTGCTTGGCATACAGCTCAGATATATCAAGTACTGTCATTACATATGCGAATAGGACAGCTCTGCAAGAGAGCTAAATTACATTAAAAAGAAGTGGCCACTTCCAAAGAATTTAAAACCAGGACAAAAAAAAGTGGCACACGAGTCACTTGTTACCAAGACAAAGATTTTTTTGCCTCTGCTTCACATTAAATTTGGACTGATGAACATTTTTGTGAAAGCGATGAACAAGGAAGGTAAAGTTTCGTTGTGTGAGACAGAGTAACTGATGCTAAGATTATGAAAGGCATTTCTGTTGGTCCATAGATCTGTTGGTTCATACATCATCATTTCAAAGATCACCTAGTGGGGCCAGAAGAAATCACCTGGAAAGCATTCACGCTGATCATTGAAAATTTTCTTAGTTATAGAGCATCAAACTACATTCAGCTGATTGACAAATTTCTTACAGCATACAAAAACATGAAGCGGCGAATGTCTTTGAAGATTCATTTTCTGCATTCACACTTGGACTTCTTTAGTTGAAGTGCAGTCTGTGATGAACATGGTGAACTGTTTCACCAGGACATTGCTACAATAGAAAAATGGCTCCAAGACAGCTGGAATCCATCAATGCTGGCTGGCTATTGTTGGACATTGCAGTGAGATGCATCAGAGACTGAGTACAAATGAAAGCCAGCTGGAAACATTATGTGCTTAAATACACTATAGTCATTAAAAGTAAATTTCATATTTCTCAAAATTCCTATGCGATACAGTCATTTTGAATTTATATTTGTGTTCAGTTTGAAGGGATCTATCATCATCATTAAAAGTTTTTCAGAAAACAAAACTTTTGAAAAAAATTGTTGGCCAGTGATCTTATTCCACATTAAGTACTTTGACACCCTAGTATAGGAATAAACTGATGGGCACCAATAGCCACATAAATTCTCAAGTTAATATTCAGTACAACCAAGGAATTTTTTTGGAAGACTTCTGTGGGCTTTGATTTGATTCGACTGTGAGCTCAAATGTACAACTATGTGCATACCTGAAGATTGCACTTAAAAAAGAGATCCTCTTGCTTCTCTTTAAAAACAAGACAGCCATATTGTTTCATGAAGTAGCTTTGAGTTTTGCTGGGACCCTGTTTACATGAAGCATTCAATCTTACTACAAGAAAATCTCATTGTGTGCATTTTTTTTTAGCAACAATAGTGAGAGATCCCCATTGCCATCTTCTGGGGTATTTTTTCAACCTTCCAGAATATAGTCCTAGCATTTCCTAATGATCTCCCAACCAAATACCAAGCATAGTCTTGCTTAATTTTTTCACAATTAAGAGTAGTTAACTGTTCTCATCTGAGCTGGGCTAGGGACAAATAGTCCTTACTGGAAGTGATAACAGAAGTTTTGATATTCATTTGAGACATTTGTGGAATGCTCATTATAATCTTATAATCATTAGTATGTGTTTATTGAGTTTATATGCCATCAAATGTTTCAAGAACCCTTACAAATATAGAAAGCATGCAGTAAAAATGTAAAGCTCCAACCTCAGCAAACCACTCCTAAACAAATATATTCAAATTAAATAATGAATAATAATAATAATACCCAAACTAGCACTCCCTAGAAGCTTTCTGGAAAAGCTCAGTTTTTACCAGTTTTTGAAAAGTCGTTACTGTAACATCCAGCCTCACTTCTAAGGAGAGGTTGCTCCACAGGGTGAGTGCCAAGACAGAAAAGCAAGGTTTTCAGACCTTAGACCTCCCCATATCACTACAGCAGTTTTTCCAAGGAGTAACTTCAACACGTCAACTCTGATTGGAGCCGATCATCTTGAAGATATTTTTGTGACAAGCTGATAGGGTTTCATAAGCCAAAAGCAGCAATATGAATTGTGCCCATGAACAGATTGTCAGCCAGCTCAGAAATTTCAAATAACATGCTTATGCTTGAGAGAAACAGAGCAATCTAGCCTAAGGAGGTTTAAAATCTAATAAAAGGTTTTCTTTATATACAACATATGGTACATAAAGCACCTGTCTGTACGTACTGTATCACCAACAGAAGGAATGTGTTCCAAACAGGTAGACTTTTAAATAGAAAGGTTGCTTGGATTTACATGAGAATATTTGTAAAAGAAGACTCCCCCCCCCTGTTTTATCTCCTCGAAGGGTGAGATGGCATTGAATTCAAAATTATATTTGAAAATAATAAATGTTTGCATTTAATGGGGAATGATTGTAGGTTTCAAAACCTGCTAGATTTGTGACACCAAATAAACTGTAAGGTAATTGCATTGTTTTCAATGTTGCAGAAACACTTTTAAAAAACACTTAAAGTTTGTCACTCATGCTTGGCAAGATTGTACTGTATATTATTATAATCTGTATATAATCTATAATCTCTATTGCTATCTGTCTGATGGGTTTGGATTGGCAGACATCACCGACATGTATCACTAAGACCAGTGGTCTCCAGCCTGTGAGCTGGGGCCAACCAGTGGGCTGTGAAAATTTTTTGGTGGCCTACAGGAAAATCTGGAGATTATTTGAATTTTTTTGTATAGTTGTATTGTTCCTACTTCTGGGGATGGCAGAGACAGCGAAGCACACGAGGCTGGGCTGCCTCCAGGGCTCAGAATTTGCCTGAACCAGCTACCAGAAACACTTCTAAAGTGCATCTTAGGTGGCCAAAAGCATGCGAATTCTGAAACTCAGAGTTTGCAGCTCACTTTTCTCCAGCCCTGACTTCTTCATGAGGTAAGAGGTGCCGGTGGATAGCAGGGGGGAGGAACTGGGGGATATTCAGGGTGCGGGGGATACTATTGCAGCCCGCTGTTGTGAGCACAGGCAGCGAGCAGAAGTAGAGCCCCAGAGTGGTTGGTGTGTGTGTGTGTGTGTCTCATTTTCTGTCTTTCATTCTCTCTCTCTCTCTCTCTCTCTTCTCTCTCTCTCTCTCTCTCTCTCTCTCCTCTCTCTCTCTTCTCTCTCTATCTGTCTCTTTCTTTCTCTCTGTGTGTCTCTCTGTCTATCTCTCATTATCTCTTTCTCTCTCTGTGTGTCTCTGTCTCTGTTTCTCTCTCTGTGTGTGTCTGTGTCTCATTCTCTCTCTCTCTTTCTCTGTGGCTCTGTCTCTCTCTATTTCTCTCTCTCTGTCTCTCTCTATTTCTCTCATTCTCTCTCTTTTTCTTTCTATCTATGTTTCTGTCTCTGTCTCTCTCTGTCTCTCTCAAGCAGGAATAAATATCACACTAAAATGTGTAATACTTAAAGAAGCTTCAATTATTTTGTAATAAAATAATTTTAATAATTCTATGTAAGAATGTTTATTGATTTTTTCAACAAAACAAAAAATAATGTGCTTACATATTTCAATCAAAATCAACCAACTGGTTACATTTCAAACTTCTTTTATCAGTGTTTATCAAATCTATTAAATCTATTAAAACTATTTCCCATCTACTTCTTCCATTTCTTTAACCATCTATTTAACTTATTAACATTCATCTTTTTATATTAATCTTTACATTGTATTCATGGTCATTCAAACTCCAATTCCTGATATGTATCAGTTTCTAGAGTCAAAAGACTGACCTCATATATGTTTTTTTCCCCTTATCCCTATTTCCAAATTGTCCACCATATTTGAATCTATTTTCATCATTCAAAACCTTTAAGTTCTCAATCTAGTCTTATAATTATATCTTACTAAAATCAATACATATTAACATATTTATCTATTTCATATCTCTACTATATGTTTTTCATTAACATTTACTAAATCCCTTTTAAATCTTTTCATATCTTAATTGCCTTTTTAATAATTGACAATGGATTAATTAATTCAGTTTTAGACTAACAGTTTTAGACATCCCCTTATCTTGTAATCTTAACAGAAACAATTTATAATTATATCCATATTCACTTAAAATTTGCCATCTTTAGGCTGGTGCTTTTGGCTTCTTGCTAGTCTGAGCAAAGTGTGATCGGAGTTGCCTTTTATCTGTAAATACTGGTGGG
>JANHFO010001743.1:31986-45807 GCA_032468095.1 Pareas carinatus
TTTTTTCATGTTTTCTGTACACCGCCCTGAGTCCTTCAGGAGAAGGGCGGTATATAAGTCTAAACAAATAAAATAAATAAATAGATAAATGAACAGGGAGCTCCAACAGAAGCTCTTTGCGAAGGAGACGTCATGTTCCAAGACACCCTAAAGGAAGTCATGACTGACAAAGCTGCTGGCAGAGCCATCAAGACCTTATGGCCTTCCAAGTACACCCCCAGTTCAGAAACAGTCCAACACGAGGACACTGAGAGAACAGATTACTCTGATGGGGACCTTGATATCAAAAGTTGCAGAGGCAGCCAGAAAGGAGACAGAGGACAGCTGACAAGGCAGTTTCATTCACTAGATGTGTGAGCTGTGGAGGCCGACATGTTCGGTCAGAGTGTTGGTTCTGTACATCAATGCATCGGGCATGTGGCAAACAAGGTCACATCACCACCATCTGTAAGGGTTGACCAAAGAACGTATGCCACGATGAAGTCAGAAGTTGTACTGGGGTCCCGGGACAAAACAGAATTGGCTATTGCATCAACCAACATAGCATGCTCAGAACAGGCACCTATCGTCTCCTCAAAGAAAAGCTTAGACTTAAGGTCAAGCTTCAGGGAGTTCCGTGCAGCATGGAACTGGATATAGGGTCAGCCTTATCAATAGTGTCCCAAGGAAACATTCAGTACATTTGCAATCGCAGCAGAAAGTGAGTCAAACTCAGACCATCCAATCTTGTGCTGATAGACTTCAAGAATGTTCACATAGTAGTTAAGGGAGAAGCTACACTTCATATCCATTCAAGAGGTTTAAGGGTCCCCTGGACGTCATAGTAGTCATGGGCCACCGCGCAAGCCTATTCGGTCTAGACTGACTTAATGCTCTGGGCATCCAAGGGACTGGCATTAACAGGACGCAAGCAGCGGATCTCATGTCAGTTTGCCAAGAATTTGCTGATGTTTTCAGCATGAATTTAGGAAGGTACAAGGTACTTCCAATTGTCTTCCATCTTGATCCAACTGTATCTCCAGTACCGATCAAGCCTCGCATAGTGCCTTTTGTCCTAAAGCCTAAGATCAATGCAGAGCTGGACAAGCTGTTGCAACAAGGGGTGTTGCAGTTGGTAGATAGCCCCCTATCTGAGAGATCCCTATAGTCATGCCACTCAAGGCAAATGGGGAAGTGCGCATATGCACAGATTACAAGTGCACAATTAATAAGGCACTACAGCAACATGCCTATAGTCAGCCACATCTTTACATCACTACAGGGAGGTCAGGTCTTTGCCAAACTAGACTTGGTACAAGCATACCAGGAACTGCCAGTGGACAATGGCATGGTGGAAGCTCAGATCATAGTCACCCATAGGGGTAAGGCACCTGCAGTTCAGGGTCAGCTTAGCCATAGGTCTCTTCCAGGGAGTGATGAATCACATGCTCAAGGGCACATGCTCTATTTTGATGATATTCTTATAGTTGGGGAATTGGTAGAGGTCCTGGCGGAATGGCTCAGAACAATTCTTCAGCGTTTCCATGAAGTGTGGCTGAAACTCAAAAGAGAGAAATGCAAACTTGGGGTAGAGATTCCTGGTTTATGCATAGATGCCACAGGCATTCATCCTGTGGAGTCAAAGCTAAAAGCAATTCAGCAGGTCCCCAGTCCTAAGTCAAAGGAAGAGCTTCAGGCTTTTCTAGGGCTACTGAATTTCTACCATTTCTTTCTTCCACCAAAGGACACAGTGGCTGAACTGTTACATAGGTTCTTGGATAAAAGGACAAAGTGGCATGAGAATCCATGAGAAAAGTTTTGAGGCAGTCAAATCACTACTGTCATCCAATTCTCTTCTCACACACTTTAATGAGAAGCTCCCTATCTGTATTGTCTATGTTGCATCCCTGTATGGAGTAGGGGTCGTGTTGAGCCATTTATGGGCTGACGGGAGGCAAGCTCCCATAGTGTATTACTCAAGGATTTTGTCCTCCGCTGAGTGTAACCATGCTCAAATAGATAAAGAAGCATTGGAAAAGGGCGATATATAAGTTCAATAAATAAATAAATAAATTGTGGCAGGAATAAAAAAGTTTCATGACTACTTGTATGGTCATCAGTTTATGGTCTTCACAGACCACAAACCACTCCTAGGTTGTTCACTACAGACAAACAAACTGCTCCGATCATATGTCCCAGAATGCTGAGGTGGTCTATTTTTCTCTCGGCTTATACCTACAACCTAGTTGACAAACCCGGAAGGAACATGGGCCACATAGACAGCCTCAGCAGGCTACACTTGTCACATGTCATACCAGATCCTGCTCCGGCTTCACGCATTCTGGCAATCCAGGACTTGCCAGAGTCTCCCTTTCACACAGGGGATGTGGCTGTGGAGACAGCCTCAGATCCAACATTGACAAGGATTCACACAGGATTGCTAGAAAATAGCTACCAGAGCTATTATGTAAGGAGAAACAAGCTTTCAGCTCACCAAAGTTGCATTCTGTGGGGAAGTCGGGTCATAGTCCTGAGCTCTCTGAGGCCCAGGGTTTTAGAGTTTCTACAAAAGGGTCATCTGGATATAGTCTGGATAAAGGTTCTTGGAAGAAGCTATCTGTGGTGGCCGGGATTAGATAAAGACATAGACACCCACGTTCATGGCTGTCGAACATGCCAGGAATACAGACCAGAGATTCTATAAGCATGTTGGGAGGCAACCCAAGCTCCATGATAGAGAATCCACATTGACTATACTGGCCCTTTTCAAGGACAGATATTTTTCATAGTGGTGGACAGCCACTCTAAATGGCTAGAGGTTGCAGCAGTCCCAACGATGACTACTGCCAGGACCATCCAGGAACTGCAAAGAATATTTTCAATGCATGGGTTGCCAGATGACCTAGTTTCCAATAACGGGGCTCAATTCACAGCCACTGAGTTTCAGTCCTTCTTAAGGGCTAAGATGATAAGGTATGCCACTTTGGCTCCCTTTCACTCAGCCTCAAATGGCCAGGCAGAACACATGGTCTGGATGACCAAAGACGCATTAAAGCAAATTGTCACTGGTGATTGGCACCACAGTTCAGCAAATGATGCCGAGTCCCAGACTGGCAGAACCCATTCCCCCACTAGACTTTGGGTTGGATCTACTGGAACAGACCAGCCCAAGAGACTCTATGAAATTTGACAAATCCAGGTTCCACACCCCCAGTCAACACAGCCAATCAGTCGAACGACTAGACCGGGAACTCCCAATGGTCTGCACTGTTCAGAACAGTTGCGACGGCCACCAGCATATTTTCAGGACTACGTCCACTTCTTAAGCCCTTGACTCATTTAAGGAGAAGGGGTGTTATGCATTGGCCTAAAGTCAGTGGGAAAATGCTGAATCATTGCTGACAGTTGGGCCTGTTGCAGCCCCAGACTGCCTGTCTCTTGGATCATTTGCGCTGGAGTTTTCTGACAATATCATTGGTTGCCACCTAACAGCAGGTTGTATAAATAGAATCCTTGCTACTACTGTTCTGATTCAGATTTGTAGATAACAAACCGGTCTTCTTTCAACACCTAGACTCTTCAATGCCTCAACAACTCGAGTATACAGCATTACTTAAATAAATACATAAATCCTGCTGCAGTTTTTAATGATAGTTGTTTATAGATTTACCTATTATCTTTTCTTAATGGGTGCATATTTGTAGGCAACTTTCCTTAAAGATTTTTGAATTTAATTGCTCTTTTCTGAACAACATCCGTAAATATACTTTTTTAAAATTCAACATTCTGAATCTTTTTTGTGTATTTTCAATTTGCATAATGCTTAAACCAAGAAATATTTCAAGAAGTAGGGTTGTGGTCTCTCTGAAATGCCAGCTTTGTCTGGAAAAGATTCTATGATTGAATTCTTTTACATCGGGATTAAAAGATGAGACAGGGTGCTTTTAAAGTGACAAAATCACCTAAAGTAAGCTGTATGACAGATTTTACTAAAACAAACACACAAACAAATCCTAATTTGTTTTTGCCTCTTGCTGTATCACAACTTTAATGTTAGATTCATTTGGGAATTCCTCAGATTGACAGTAGAATCGATCATCAAAGATAGTTTATTCATGGTGTGCAGTTATGAAATCTCAAAAGGTTGGTGGAAGGAAGGGAAGAAATCCTTATCTCCAATAAACATATGCAGGTAACTCTGTCAATAAATGATGATTCATTCTAAGTGTTTGTCCTACAGATAGTTCAGGAAGGTCAGAATCGTGCCATTTATAAAGATTTATAGAAGAGATAATGAGAAAGAACTTCTCTAAGTACCTTGAATACACACTTAACACCATAGTTTTTCTCCAGTGTTTATAAATGTTAAATTTCAAGTGGTAATGATTAAATTAAGTAATTTAATTAGAAGATATAAGGAGCAGACCGAGATCATTTTTTTGTAATATCAAATTATAGCAGTCACTTCTATACGAGAATAGATTCCCCTCCTCTTCCTCCCACCTCCTTTGTGCTTTCTTGAAGTTACTGACGGAAACAGATTTCTCAAACTATTTCTAATATTTTGTCCCATGGGAATATTTTAAAAGTTTGGATACCATCTTGCAGTTTATAAGATGTAGTTACAATGCATGATTTTCAATGAATATCAAAGAGAACAGTTTATCATATCACCTTTTCTCAGTTTCCATTCAGGAAGTACAAGTATTTATCAGAGAGCTTCTTCTGTCAATAGAGGTTCATCACATGATTCAGATGCCTGCTTTAATTTCCTTTAACCCATTTAGAATGTCCCTGATTATACAAGGGACATTACTTTTTATCCACACCATATTATTTTATGAATCACCACTTCCTACATGTATGTCACACCATATCCTAACCATTTTGATGTATCACAAATGAGTAATTTTTATGTCAGCTATCTTACACTGTTTTATTTTTGGTAAAATCCAAGGCTTATGTCACAGAGCCATAAAATGAAATTAGAAAGAAACTGATGAAAAAGTTCTGTTTTCTTGAGAAGAACACATCTAATGAATTTTGGTTTCATATGTATTAAAGCTTTATATTTTATCACAATTGTACTAAAAGCTGATTCTACATTACATTTAAAAGTTAGTTTTCTTCATAGTGGGTATGCAGGTCAGAATCATAACTTCTCACTGAAGTGTGATCATTCCAGAGGAAAGATTTTTGCCTGGAAAGCAAAATGTCAATTCAGCCTGGGATCAATCATGGGCAATTCTAGGATGCCTATCTAGCATGCCTATGCTTAATCTGACATCTCCCCCCCCTACAGTAACCGACTTTAAACTATTTGCAAAATTTTCTATTTAGTTTAATAGTCATCAGCTTATTCTATGAAAGCAAATCCTATAAATTAATAAATGCATAACTTCATGAAGGATATTTGTAAACTATAACTCAGCATCCATACTCAAGAATTTCAGGTGTGCCATGCATTCCATGTGGCAACAACCATTGAGGATGCATCAAAGGATAGAGCCATGTATGACTACACAGTGAATTATGGAAACTATCTATCTACTATTGAACGTTTGCAAACCGGAATTATTTTCTGTCAGAGTTCATCAACTATATATATAAATGCGAAAAACTGTCTGACTGACTCATCATCAGATCTCAAAAACTATACAAGCTACAAACAAGAAATTTGGTACATAGGTTTGTCTTGGCATCTAGGTGCTCACTAAGAAAGGATTTTTCAAAATATTAATTTTTAAGTGACTTATTTTAAAATTTTAATTCTGGATGGGTAGAGGGTTCTGGTTGGACAAAATATCCAACATCGTTTGCTACCTTTCTCCTGATTGGAGAGCTTTCGCAGCCTGTTGTTTGAATTTGATTTTTTGGGGAGAGCAGAATTACAGCATTCTAATCTCCAAACTGGCGAGAAGCAGCAGGGCAGGCAAGTGCAGGGCTTGATAGGAGCAGCAGGCCCAAAAATTACAAAATGGGGATTGGGGAGGAAATTCGGTCGAGGTCTCGATTACATGCTTCTATTTTCTTGTCCAACATTCAATTTTCTTGATAATCCCTGTAGTGGAGCACGAGTATCGGCAGCTAGTTCTTTATATTTCCTAACACACATACCTTGATGTAGAAAAGAAAAAAGATTTCATTTATTATTGTTAGCTGCTAAGTATGTTATTGCAAATTACTGGAAAACCAAACTACATTTTTGTTGAATCACTGTACTTTAATTGTGGTAAATATCATCTGTTCAGCAAAGAATGAATTGTATGTAAGAAGGTCAATCTTCAACACACTATTGGTGTATTTTGAAAAAAAGAAATAAAGATCCATATAAATGATTCTTCTCAGAATCAATTTATATTGTGTCAGTATAATTAAATTGAGATTATCAGGGTGATGCACAGTGCAGCCTAGCCTTTGATTCACAATGAATATCTGTATAAGATCTTTAATGGAAAGTTATTTGCTTTACAAACTTGCTCTCTAACTGATATGAGAGGAAACAGAAGAGCTCTAGTCTAGTGATGACTTTTAAAATCTTAGCAATGGATCATATAGAATTATTTACAGAAACTAACTTGAACAGCTGCTTTATCCACTCTCTAACGGGACTCATTAAAATCCTGTTTGACACTCCTATAACTCTGTGTGTTTGGTGGTGAGGAGAAAAGGATGTATACTTTAAAGAAATTACAGGATCTGGAAATTAGGATCAAAGGTACAGAATGATCTTGAGGTTGCTCATGCTCCCCATGCTTTCCTGACAGATTAAAAAATGATGAGGATAAGAGCAGAGCATTTTCCCCTGCATATCTAAAAATGGCACACAGGAGCTGCAGACTTTCTGCAATTTGATTCTTAAAAGGAAGTAAGGAATAAAAAAGATTTATTCAGAGATTGATTTAGGAAGGTACTTATGAGGTACTTTTGTGTATCTGGGGTTATGGAAAATACAGAATTAGTAGCCCTCACACATCATGTTAAACCAAAATATGAATGTGACTTTCCATATTTGATGAACTCGATTTTTAACTCAACTGAGAAGGTATCTATAAACCCCTCACATCCTAGACACAAACTGTTTCAAGTCCTTCCCTCAGAACTACGCTACAGGGCAACTACAGTCTCACTGAAAATAAGACCTAACCAGAAAATAAGTCCTAGCATGATTTTTCAGGATGCTCCTAATATAAGCCCTATCCCAAAAATAAGCCTCAGTTAAGAGCATCAGCCAGATGGACACATTTAGTACTGTATTTCCCCAAAAATAAGACTTAACCAGAAAATAAGCCCTAATGCGTCTTTTGGAGCAAAAATTTATATAAGACCTAGTCTTATTTTCAGGAAAACACGGTAGACAAAGGGAGAGTTTCTACCTCATGGGATCAATCTGCTGAACACCTAATTTTTAGCAGTGCTCTCTAATGTTTATATATATCTACCCATGTAGTATGGGCTGTAGTATTATCATTTACCCTTCTTATCTTCACTTCCCCCTTATTGATGTTGTTATGATTATTATTCTGTTGCTTTGCATGTACGTTGACAGTTTCTGCACCAGAAACAAATTCCTTGTGTGTGTAATCACGTATTCTATTCTAATTCCATTTTGAAAAAAATAGTTTACGTCTTAGCATGTTATGAAAACCAGCCATTTGCTTTATCAAATCACGGTTAAATCATGGTTAAAATTAGGTTTATTTATTTGTTTGTTTGTTTATTTATTTATTTATTTATTTATTAGGTTTAAGATAGTGTGGGGGTTCAATCAGTATAAGACTGAAGAGAGTATGAGAACAGTGTTGTGTATAGCTGCATGTGAACAAAGCCTTCATATCACCCTTGGTTCCCAAGGTTGTTCTAATATTTAACCATGATTTGAAGACTGAAGAAAATATGGCTCAAAAGAAAGACTAGGATGCATAAGGGAATCAGAATTTGTGAGGAGCACGATTATATCTTCTACATGCCAACTAATTCTTACCTTTCAATATTGTTTTTGCTCCTAGATCACCTTGATAAATGAGAAGCCTGAGAATATGCATTAGTTGGGGCACTACATGACGCTCTTTTAATTGCAATTAGATTAAAGACAGAATTATCAATTATTTATCAAGTAATATATTTATTTTCATCTTAGATATCTTTGAATCATTCTAGAAGTAAGCAACTTCCTTGGATAGATTATTTTCTGTCAATATTGTTTCTGACAGAAAAGAATATTTGTAGCTCAGGATTGAATTGAGGGGTCCTTGGTGATCTCTGGACTTGTTTTTTTTCATTTTTTTATTTTCAGACAAACAGACAAACAAATATACAAGCATACATACATACAATACATAATCAAAAAGAGAAGTCAAAACTCATTGCATAATAATTCTTTCTAAACTTCTTTTTCTTCCCCTTTCTCCTCCTGTCCCTCTTCTCTTCTTTCTTCACTGATTATTTTTCTAGGTTCCAGTCTTCTCTCTAATCAATTTAGCTAATTATATATATCTTTACATCCATTACTTATTCTCTTCTTCCCTTATTCTTTTTTTTTTGGGGGGGGTTAATTTTTTCTAATTTTAATTTTATCATTAACCTCCTTAAGTAATTTATAGTTCAAATATCTCATTTCATTTAACATGCATCAAGCCAAAATATTACTATTCCATTTCAACATAATACATATATTCAAATAGTATATCCTAAGCTAATACATTATTAATTAATATTTATATTTACCACACTTGTTTGTCATTCCTGCTCCTTTCCCTTTTCCACTTTAACTTTTAACTTTTTATTTCTTATAGTAATTTCATATACATCAATGTTTCCTTTATACTCAAATAACAGAGACAATATTTCATTTATTTTTCCATTTCAAAAAAGGGAAAAATACATAAATTCAGTTAATATACCCTGAACAAGTACATTAATAATTAACATCTATATAATTTATATTACCACTTTTATTTTCTCCTTTTTGTCACCTTTCCGTTTTAACTTCAACATTTTACATTTTTAATTTTTAATTCCTCATAATAATCTCATATACACCAATATTTCATTTGTACTCAAATAACAAAAAGAGACAGTATTATCTTTGTCTTCTCATATATACCACCAATATTTCCTTTACCTCTTTAAACCACCACCACGAATAAATTTTATTTCTCTTAATTGTTAAATTATCTCTTTTTTAAAACTATTTGGTTTGTGTATATGCATATATGTTTAACCTATACCTTTCTGGGTAAAAGAACCTCTTGCATACACTTCTAACCTTTTAAACTTTCCTTTCCTTTTAAAAATTTCCATAGAAATCTCCTCCTCCATCTTCTTTTTCCCACTTTGCCCTCCAACATAATGCCTGTAACATTGGCCTTTTCTTGGGCCTATGTTTCCATAATCAGATTTCTTTTCTAGTTTTGAGAATATATTTTTAACTTGTTTTATCCCCTTGCTTCTTGTTGGCAATTCTTCCTCGATCTTCTCTCTTCTTCCTTTTACTCTTCGCTTTTTCCTTCTTCTACTCAGCATTGGTATTTTATTCAATTCAAAAGTTTTATTTTCTCAGTCCATTTCCTTCTTTTCTTTCCTTTGAAAAGCCTTAATCCATACTGCCAGGATTTCTTCCATTCGTGTCAGAGTCTCTCCACCTGAGCTAGTCCGTTTGTGTATAGTTTGTCTTTGATCTCGTGTCAACTCCATTTTGTCCCTTAACCAATTCTTTTTTTTTTAGAATTTCAAGCTATTTCCAAATCAAAACTGAATCCAATCCAGTCCAAATCTTTAAATTTTCAAGTTTTAGTCAATTATTTTATATTTTCTTATTCTTATTATCACCAATTATCAGGTTTTTTATTAATTTCTTTTTCTGTTTATTTTCCTTTTAAAACGACTACCATTTTGTAATCTACAAAAAAGTTTTTGATCATGACGCAATGCTCATTAATTCCATCCGCTAAACAGTACCAATCCATTTAGGTAAAAATCTTCTCTTCCCATAATCTCTTTTCAATTAATACAGTTACAATCATTTTTGAACCAGCATCTTTCTCCTTCTTCTTCCCCTAATATCAGGTTCCCCTGCTTGCTAACTCACCACTTTAAAGATTGCTTCGGGGTTTGTCTTTACTTTTTATATTTTTTAAATGACCCAAATAAAAAACTCCAATTTGGAGGTACCTCTTTTTATTTTTGCTTCTTCACCTGCTGAAACCTTTCAAGCTCTTCTTCTTCTTATTATTATTTTATTATTTATTTACATTTGTATACCGCCCTTCTCCCCAAAGGGACCCAGGGCGGTGCACAACCATATAAAACAATTAAAACAGTTAAGACAGATGGGAAAACAAAAAATGACACATTAAAACAATTTAAAATACAATAAATTCAGTGGCTGATTTGGAGACAAAATTTAAAAACCAATTTAAACCTGATTAAAATATCGAATTAAAATTAATAGCATATATGGGCAAGGGAAGACAGAGTATCTTAGGTCAGCCCGGCCTGGGCAAACAGATGAGTTTTTATAGCCCGGCGGAAAGCACGGAGGTCTGTGATGGTACGGATCTCTGAGGGGAGGTCGTTCCAGAGGGTGAGACCGGCCACAGGGAAGGCCTTCCCCCTGGGGGTCGCCAGCCGACACTGTCTGGCCGATGGCACCCTGAGGAGGCCCTCTCTGTGGGAGCGAACCAAATTAGATGCATAAAAAAAGAATATGGATTATTATGCATTTTTTCTTTCCTACTACAGTTGATGCTTGTTATTTTTCAAGACTTCCAGCAGCTAGACTAAGACTGCAGTCTTATCATCTAGCCTTTTAGCCAAAAACAACCCATGACTGATTTCTGATGATAGTTGCAAATGCAATGAAATGCACGTCATTTCTTGGTAATGAGGAAGGCTGGCCTGCAATTTTCTAGTCAGGAAAAATGGGAGGAGGACTTTGGCAGTTTTTCATGGAAAGGATAAATTTAGTGGTGAGACTTTAATTGCTTCTTAATGGCCTGGAAAAAAAATCCTTGTTCTTTTAATTGCTGGTGCTATAAAACTGTTATTGCTCTGTATTTTAGCTTCACTGACCTAAATACAGATCTTCTTAATGCTACTGTTCGTCTTAACTATGATGTTTTCCATATATGTTTTTTTACTTCAACTCCTCGATGATAATTGTTTATGATGGTGTTTGAAAATACATTTATATTAATGTGATTATATCAGTAGTTGCTTGCTTATGGCCTTTTTCCATTTGCATCTAACCACAGTATGAATATCCCCTGATTACATCATTGCTCTGCCACATCCCAATGACTTTGCCTTTTTCTTGTCTCATCCTTAGATCATTTGTACCAACATAGCATTTTCCCCTTAAGACACCACAAGTCAGCATCAGGTTCAGGGTTGTATCCAATCTGGCACACTTCACTGCTCATGCTGTCAGCTGCCCATCCACATAAAGGTAGGAGGTCATGTCCTTTCCACTCCCCAAATCATCAAAACCATGTTCAAAATACCTTGCAATTGCTCTATCACCAAAACACCAGCTAACACTTCACCCATCCATCTGACTCACAGGAAAGTGTAACAATTGATCAGCAATGAGCTTTTAACTAATATAATGGTTGCAATGGAGGACCTGCATAACTGCATCTATTCCTTCCAAAAAAATAGGATAAGAATACTGAGGTGCCCTGGCGCCTCATTAGCAATGAAGTGGAGGGAGATTCGAGAATTTGGATGGGTGGGTGGATGTATGAATTCCATCTGATTGAGACTCTAGGACCAAAACTGCACTGCCGTAACTTCTTTTCCACTGCAGGTGAACTGAAAGATAATTGAATTGTCAGATGAAAGCATGGAAGGATCAGGTCATGACACTGATCTTGGAGGGGCAAAAACTGGCTGTATGGAAGAGATCAGTGAAGAAGGAAAATAAACTATGGTTTGGGGAATTGCTTCAGATGACTCTATGGGAATCCGTTGCAAGTGTCCAATTCTCAAATTTAAGGACAGAGGACCAGTTGGATGCTGGCATTTGGACTGCTTGATTGGCCATTTGGAAAGGAGAATCTTGCCGAGGGTCTCAACATTTTAAGGAGCCTGGCAGTGAAGGGTACCCTATTCTTCAAGAGAATTAGGAGAATCCCTAGAAGGTATCAAGGTTCGACAAAAGTGACACCCTTTTCTTCTCACTCCACACTAGCTCCAAAGAGAATTGGATTCTGAGCATGTGAACAACAACTCAATCTGAGCTGGCATTCCATCTTAAAATAAGTCTGACACCTGCACTGATTCTGTGCTAATGCCGAATCTCACATTTCCAAACAAACAATGTTCCTAGTTACTGCTGTGCCTGAATGAAATATTCCTCTGCTTTTGTAAGCTCAGGTACATCTCTCACCAGAACTTGCTTTAAACAGCAGCCACCAACGATGATGTTTGCTTTGGCATATAAGCATCAAACTGAAGCAGCATGTGGGCTGCAAAGTTAAAAATAGGAGTTATGGAAATAGATTCCAGAAATAGAAAATTGGATTGCTTGCATGTGACTTTTTTTCTCTCCTTCCATCAGACAAACCCCGCCAGCCGCCCCTGGGATCTGGGGAAAAGATCCATCTCTGCTCTTTTGTATTGGAAGGGAACAAGAGGGTTGGTGTTGTTTACTGAAGACTGACACCCCATAATGGATGATGCCTTTTCCTCCCCTTGGCCCCCTCCCTGTTGCTGCTGGAATAAAGAGAGGGCCAGCTGTGTCTGTACCGGGAGCCACTTTCCGTGACTTGGCGCCTGTCAGGCACGCTTGATGGTTGTGTTGCTTAATTAGGAGATGTGAAACTGCAGGAGCTGCACGCAGGCGATAAAGGTGGATCTTTTGTATGAGAGTGTATAAAAATAAAAAAGCAATTTCATCAGGCATAGCTGAGAAGAAACAGCCTTTGCAATTTCATGCTGGGAAAGAATGGAAACAGTGCGGAAGGGAGGAGGGAGGAGCGCTGAAGACACAGTGACGAAGGAGCCTTAGCCATGGAGAGAAATGGAGCAGAGCCGAGACAGCAAAATATGTACCCAGAGAAGAACGATTTCTCACCCAAATAAATTACACTCTCACAGAAATAAGAAATTCAGAGTGTCCCTCCGCCACTTCCAGGCCATTTTCTTTAGATACTGTTTTCAAACATGTCCTAGTTCCACAGCCATCAACAACATACTCTTTACAGCTTTTGTATGGTTGCAGGTTCTCCTGAAAAGTGATTTGGCTTCAGTGTCTAACACAGCCTTCTGTAACATGGAGGTCTCTTGATACAATGGCTGTGACTAGAGAGTTCAGGAAGTTGAATTCTCAAGAATCTGGAGTCAGGCAGACTGAGAAACGCTACTGGTCTCTCTCCCCCTCTCCCCATTCTTCCAGTCCCTTTTACTAAAAAAGAAAAAAAAACCAAGTTGCCGGATTATATATTTTTCACATCTCACTTGGTTGCCACTGGACTTTCAAAGGGCTAACTAGTCCATAATTTTTTCAGATTAAAAAAGCAGTTGAAAAACAAGATAATGCTACAAATTGAAGATGATAGTTGGTGGTTCATCCTTTCCTTGCTCCCAAGTTGTAAGGCCTTCTCTTGGTTGAATTCTTTACTCAGCTTAGGTGTCTTCAGTGATCTGAAAGAACTATTCCAAGCAATCATTCATAAATTGGATAGGATGAAATGACTCAATATTATTTATTAATTTATTTTATTTATTCACATTTGTATACCGCCCTTCTCCCCGAAGGGACCCAGGGCGGTGCACAGTCATATAAAATATAAACAAGACAATAACAAACAACAAAAATGACACATTTAAAACAATTTA
>JANHFO010001743.1:50770-65470 GCA_032468095.1 Pareas carinatus
GAAGGAAGGAAGGAAGGAAGGAAGGAAGGAAGGAAGGAAGGAAGGAAGGAAGGAAGGAAGGAAGGAAGGAAGAAAATCAATATATGGTAGTGCACACAAACCCTGAACATTTTCTCCTCCCCTTGATTAGAAACCCAGACTTATCAAAAGTTTGTCATTATGGTTAGGGTTACAAGCCTATTGCAGTACTTTATTACAGGGGTTCCCAACCTTTTTGGTTGGCAGCCCGGCATAGTCATTAAAGGAGTTTTTGTCCAGGCATTCTCCTTCAGCATCTTTCTCCTATCATTTCTAAACACCTGAATGCAAAACAGGACTTGATATGCAGGGCTCTATACTCATCTTGCAACACTGAAAGGCAAGCTAGCCTTTGTAAGTGATGGAGGTGTTGAGATTCTTCTGACTCTCCTCCTCAATGATAATAGCACAGGGCAAAATGACTGAAGAGACCTTCACATGTGTTTGATAGTAAATCAGATTAAATTTACAATATCTGGACTGCAACTATAGTCTTAAGTCTTTTGCTGTCATCTGTTAGGCAGCTGTATTTTTGCAGCCCAGATTTTGTAGCCCTAGTTCAGTTACTCTTCAGAAAGATAACATTTGAAAGAAAAATGCAGAATAAGTTACAGAAGGGTGTTGAGGTTTGCATGAACCACAGATCCAAACACTAATACTTGATATTTTTAGTATATCTATGAAATAATGAACTACTTTATTGTACATTTTAGTTGTTATTTTTTCCTCCCTAAAAGATTTCAGTTTGTTTCTCAATGAAATTGTATAGCTGATGTATTAAGGGTGGAAAAAATTCTGAAATCTTCATCTGATTTTTCTCAAACAGGGATGGCATTTTAACAAGGAGTGTACAGAGTTTTTATATCCACTGTATATAGCAGGGAATTTTTTTCTTAGCATGATTATTACCATAGATATGACCATAGTTGCACATTTCACTCTGAAACATCAGGAATTTGAGAACTTAATAATGAAAATGAAATTATATTAGTCCTCTTGGTGCTTTTCAATTTTCAGAGTATGCAATTCTCAATGCTCTTACTAGGGTGCATAGATTGAATCGCTCATTGTGTATGCTGACTTCTCATAAAGCTAGTCCTCAAAGTAGAAATAAAATAAAAAGAGTGTAACAAAGGCACAAAAGTCAACAGTCATCAAATCACACATTGATACAAAATAAAAATTATTCATCAGATTAAAACATAATTCAACCATACTTAAATGTTCAAAACTCACTGCAATAAAATTACTTTTTTATATAAATCTTGATTGGAGTAATTGAACACTTTATGATTTATGTAGTCTTAAGTGAAGGAATCAGGGTACAGTCATTTGGATGATAAAGTGATGTCTGACCCTCTTCATGGTGTTTATTCCCTAAGTACAGTTTTCAGACAGTCAAGGCAGAAAGTAGCAACAGCAATTCTATTGGTAGCTACTTAGGTCATCCTCCCCATAAATCCTTCCTCCAATCCCCCTAAAGGGCTTCCTTGGAGCACATCAACCAAAAGGTAGCTTTCTATTCACTTCAGTGATAAACACAAGAAGGTCATATGAGCCAAAATAATGAGAGAATGCAAAAGTGTGGTTGCTATGGAAACTGGGTGGTGTGCCACACCTGGCTCCATGAACTTCTCACAACCCCCGCAGGCCAGCTACCCAGAGGCCCACAATTCCCACACTTAAGGTCTATGGTTTTCCCATGTATGGCTTTGAAATTTGGACCATAAGGAAGACTGAGCATTGAAGAATTGATGCTTTTGAATTGTGATGTTGGAGAAGACTCTAGAGAGTTCCTTGGATTGCAAGAAGATAAAATCAGTCAATCCTAAAGGATATCAACCCTGACTGTTCTTTGGAACGGCAGATACTGAAGCTGGAGCTCAAACACTTTGGCCACCCAATGAGAAGAAAGGAAAAGTTTCTAATGCTGGGAAAGATCAGAGGTAAAATGAGAAAGAAACAGCAGAAGATAAGATAGTGGTTAGATAGTGTCGCTGTTACAATTAACTTGAATTTGGGCAAACTCCAAGAGACAGCAGCAGACGGAGGGGTTGGCGTACTATGCAGTTGTGAAAAATCAAACACAACTTAGCAACCGAATAACAAGAAGTCTTTGTCTGAAATTTTCATTTATGCTATCATAAATTCATTTTTATAATTTTATACACTGCCAGATAATATCTCTTTCAGATTATTATTATTATGGTTAATATTTAATTCAATTCACAGTCTGGGACTGGTAAATATTTAACTGTTCAAGTTTTAAATAAGGACCTAAGAACTGTTTAGGTAGTATCTAAGTAAGCGTCTAAGGCAGTTCCAAGTAGGGTGGGTTTTTTTTTTTCAAAGTCAGCATAATGAGGTCTGAAAAGAATATGATGATTTGTGTATGGCATTGCTACGTTAGCTAGGAGACCATAATGCTCTTGCAGAGTTTGGCTGCCAATTTACTGGTTCTGTTGTAGAATAAGCTTGTATGCTTCCCATGTATGCTTCTCATGGTGTGCCACAGGAGGGCAAATGCCTTCACATCAGAAAGATGAGAGGCTCTTCCTTCCTAGCCCCCTCTGTCCCCTGGAGTTGCCTCACAAATGGGCACTTTAAGGAAGGTTCAGAGCCAGCAGGAATCTGACTTCTTGCACAGAGAACCAACACATCTTCCCATCAAAGTGGTACCTATATATCTACTTGCATAGAACATGCTTTCAAGCTGTAAGGTGGACAGAAGCTGAGGCCACTGATGGGAGTTCACCATGCCACAAGTGTTAGGACTCAAACCATTGGAGCAGAGACCATCTCTAGCATCATTGTCACTGAGTCACCACACCTCTTCCTTGAGATAATGCTTTTAAGAGAATCAGTCAATCGGTTAGTTGTAGTATTCTAGAGAGCAAGACATCGTGATATTTCTACTTTTAGGGCTTCCACTTTGACAATTATCATATTAAATGCTAGATCACCTGTCAGATACATTTGCCATCATCCATTCTTCCTTAAGGGGACTTGTCCTTGACCTTATCCCTGTCCTTATTTACTGTTAAACACACTCTGTACACTAACAAAAATAGTTTCAGAGGAGGTTGGTTATACTGGTGGCAGTAACCTCCTGGTCACTCAGACTCCTTTTACCTCCAAGTTATTGTCAGATAGATCTGATTCTACTTCAGTGATTATATGTACTACTGTCTGTACAATATGCAGCAGTTGTTTTTCAAGTAGACTTTAGACATTTCCTATTGGCCAATAAAGCGTATGCATGCCTAATCTTTATATGTACCTATATTGATATTGATTGTTAAATATTACTTTCAATCATTGGAATGACTGTTAGTAAGGTAGAGAACCAGCTATTACAATCAATCTTTTTATTGGTTTAGCTTTTAAGTGATATTTCCTTTACATACTATTCTATAGTTACAATGCCAATATTAAACATAGTGTCAGGTGCAAGAAATCAGGAAACAAGGTTGTTCAAATGAGTTCAAGTTTAATTCATGCTAGCTCACTACAAAAATCTGAGCTACTAACAGTCAAGGCAAATTGAAGGTAAATAAGAGTCAGTGGAATTCAAGGAGAGCTTGAGGAATAATAATGGCAAGAAAATGTTACATCTATCTAAGCAAGAGTCAGGTTGTCCTGCTGAAGTTTTCTTGTGACAGTCTGTCAACCAAATATATCTTCTTTTTTAAGCAATCAGTTTGGTCATGCCAAACTATGAGAAACATTGTCCTTAACTGTTTATAACTGCATGTAATGCTACCTTGGTAGAGATTTGCTTTTAATTTTGTTTCTTATCTAAACTAATAAGCATTTTCCTATTCATCCTGGGCCAAAGAATATTTGCCTTCCTGATAAAATGGTTTCACTATCATAGCCTTTCCATTACTTCCTGGTTACATTTACCTAATTATTCAATAATTTTACTCTTGAAAATATTTATTGTCTCTAGGCATCACTGAGGAAACTGAAATATGAAATTGAACTACACCTCCTCTAATCCACCTGACGGAGTTTTGATGTAACATAGGAATATCATTAAGAGTACTCTCTAGCCCCCTGCATCCAGCTGCCTCAGATTTTTCTTTCTACTTGGTTTTGTTGAATCACGAAAGAATATGTTTTCTTAAAACTGCTGAGATTAAATTAATATGTCTTGTTGAATTTCTGTGATTTTAATTCAATTAAGTTTCTTTCAAACACCCATTATGTCACTTTTATTTAAAAGTAACAAACAATGTGCATGAGTTTTACTTTCTAATCAGTTGGTTGCAGTTTGTGGGGAAAGGCAGAATGGGCCTATCAGATATATTTTCACTAAATAGTGGCATCATCGTTTCAACTTTTTTGGATTCTAAAAAATTATCTGTTGACTGATTCTGGCTGAAGTTGACATTCTTCTCACTTTAAGTATCAAGGTTCTTTTGGGCTCAAGAGGTCTACATTTGTGTGTTTCTGTGGTATTAATTGCATCTAGGTATATCTGGGTACATGTGTCATATGAATAGGTGAATTCCATTAGGGTTAGAAGAAGAAATAAATTTAATCCAGTGTAG
The DNA here is from genome assembly GCA_032468095.1 of Pareas carinatus. NCBI lineage: Eukaryota > Metazoa > Chordata > Lepidosauria > Squamata > Pareidae > Pareas > Pareas carinatus. Next base: position 55,345 of record JANHFO010001743.1, read on the forward strand.
GATTTGCTTGAAGAGATGATTAATACACAGACAGATAAGATCTTTAGGCCCACATAGTCATTTTGAACTAAAGCAACTTCTGTCAAGTAGTATCAGTTAGGAACTGGTTGTAAAATACATACGGTATCTTGGCTAGAAAAGAATAGCGTTTTACCACTTTGCACAGTTGATTGGCCGATTAATTAGATGGTGCAAATAACTCATACCGATGGGAATTTACAGTAAGCTTGGTGAGGTTTTTTTGGTCCCTTCCCTTTAAAAGCTGACTCTTGACATAGTCTTAAAGCCAAGTGATTGTTCTGTATCTACACAATTTCATCTCTGACGTGAGAATACTTGGCTTCTAACCCTATTTCTCATAATCACCTCAAGTGAACCATGTGGTCTGAATACTGAAGGGAGAAATCATCTGCTCTTCCTGCTGCAGATACAGTTTTCAGATGAGCCCTCAATATGAGACTGCTCCAGAAACTCAACCATTCTCCATTCTACTTTTCAGCCCTGTGGTCACATTGAATGAGGGAGAGTTAAAACAAGGGAGAAAGAGGAGTGAGTAAGCCATTCTCCATTCTCTTTGGTGATGTCAGTCCTAATTGTACCATGACATTTATTTTTATTTTTGAAAAAATACATTTAAAAAAGCAGGAGAAAAGTGTCAGCTTTCTACCTACCTTTGCAGCAACTGGACAGTCATTAAAACCAACCAGTTCTCAGCTGACTTGGTCTTTCTGGTCAGCATAAGAGCCATAGCGGCGCTGTGGTTAGAGTGCAGTATTGCATTCTACCTCTGTCAACAGTCGGCTGCCAGTAAGTTCAGCAGTTCGATTCTCACTGGCTCACGGTTGACTCAGCCTTCCATCCTTTCGAGGTCGGTCAAATGAGGACCCAGATTGTTGGGGGCAATAGGCTGGTTTTTGTCAACCGCTTAGAGAAGGCTATAAAAGCACTGTGAAATGGTATATAAGTCTAACTGCTTTTGCTATTGCTATTCTGATATAAGAGTGTGTTTGCCCTCAAGAAGTGGCGTAGCCCAAAGATATCTGTAGAGCAATGTTTCCCAACCTTTGAAATTTCTAAATGGGTGGACTTCAACTCCCAGAATTATCCAGCCAAACGTTGCCAAGATTGAGAAACAATCTTTTAGAGTATCCTAAAAAACCTGAAGTATATGAAAACCTCAGCAGTACTGCAATGTGGCAGTATGCAGGTTTTTGATAAGCAAGTATCTTTTAAAATTGTGAGGACATCAACGTCACCCCTCTTCCCGATAGAAGCCCTCTATATCTGCTATGGAAGACAAGTCCCTTTTATTGTCCTACCTGTGAAACTGAGAGTCATGATTTTATCTACGCTCTAGAACTGGAATGGAGCTGGAGTTGCCGGAGTCAGGATGGAGCTGAAAGCTGATTGTAGCAAGGCTCTGGAGCGTGGAGTAAATTGCTGCTGCTTTTCCTGCATTTTAAAATATTAATGCAAAATGTAGTATGTAGTTTAAAGTCCCCCAACCTTTTTGGTTGGCGGATTGGGGTGGGAGAGAAAGAGGGGTGGTGGTTCTACACTCACAGCTCCATTTGTGCGAACACGCACTCACCTGCTGCTTACCCAAGTGGGAACGTGTGCACTCATATACACTTGCTTGCCACTTCGGCAGCCCAGATGTTGGGAACCCCTGATGTAGTTCATTTCATATGGGTAAATACTTTTGTGAAGTTTTACATCCATAAGCACCCATTAGACAAGATGAATCTGAATACAATACCATACCAGATTACATTTCTCCCCTCCTACTTGAAAGAAGAAGTCCAGTAAAACAGCTGAAGAAACAGCAGACATTTGAACTTATTTTGGAGCAGTTCTGGTGCCCGAGCAGGGATTCCTGGGGCAATCTGGAGCTGAGTTTTTTTTCGGGGGGCTTCAGACTGGAGTCAGAGCTGGACTGCTGGAGTCACTCCCGAGTCAGAGTTGACATGTCTAAAACACTGTAATTCTGGGCGTGCTTATTTGTAGAAAGGTTACCATGCTGGGTGTGGCCGGTTGTGAACTACTGTGTAAGGTTAACTGGCAGTGTGGTTCTCCTGTTCACTCTCACCCCTTTGTCCCGTTTTCTACCATATTGCCTTTTTTCCTGGTCATTTTAAATATGGTAATGCTTAGAAGTGTGTCACTTTATGCCTCATTTTATTTAAAAGGCTATGAATGAAGTTTGGTGGGGCAAAATGTCCTTGTTGACAGGGCATCAGAAACCACTGTATAATATTAGCCCCCAGACAGTACTGTCCGGTGGGAACAGATAGAGCCGGTTTCTGCCAAATGCTGTGTTTGAAACAAACCTTGCAGGCTTTGTGTTAGGAGGCAACTAAAGAAACTGCTGTATGTTAACAAGAAACATTGAATTGTGTAAGAAACTTTCAGATTGATTAACTTGGCTTCTTTATTGAAATCAGGAGCAAAAGACACACAGAGGGTTGAGCAAACTCAGAATTTGTTTTCTGCTTGAAAACTGAGCTTGATTATCCAACTTTCCCACAGGTCCCTTACTCTGGTTTTCTCTGGTTTCCCCCTTCCATTTTTCATTCTGATGGTTTAGGTTGAGTGAAAAATTATGCAACAGAACCACTCTCATTTGTCAGTTACAGAGAGAACTTGAGTTGCTGCTGGGGCTTCGGCCTGTCGCTAGTGCTAACCACTCCCAAATCTTGGAAATGTTGAAAAGTTAATATGGATAATTGCCAGTTTAATTTGTACCCAGTACACACTCAGTCAGTCTCTATATTCAGATCAGAGTGAGTACACATACCACTCAGTTCAGAAAGCTAAAAATTATAACTTGGCATTTATTAAGCATCATTAGACATGAAAAAAATGATCTGGCAAAACCAGGTAAAAAGATGGGCAAAGCAGAGGGAGTGTAAGACATGAATAGTGGCTGGCGAATCCTGGGAGTTGAATTTGACACTTCTTAAAGTTGCCTAATTGAAAAAGATTTGTCTGGATGCATTCCACAATCAACATTAAATAATTTTGAATTAATGTTTTAGCATTTGTTTGATTAGTGAATCAAACAGGTATTTTTGTAGCATACTGAATTCAGGTGATCGTGCTCCAAAGTCTACTATGTGTGTTTTTATTTTTCTATGCCTCATCTTACAATTCTCAGCAAACATATCCCCAGTGCTGAAGCAAGATTGTCTTAAAGGCACGGATAACCTATTCTAAACATACTGTATACTATATATGGAATTGCATTTATTACCAGTGTTTGACCCGCTGAGGTTGGGTAGTTTCACAATACTTTTTTAAAGAAAGTACTTTAAAAGGCCAGGATCAATTCAACCCAGTGAAAATTGATGAAACAAACAGGAAACACTGAAATAAATGGAACTATACAATCAACAAAAATCCTAAAGCTATTTGCTAATTAATTTGAACAGTTCCATTCATGTCACTTTGCTATGTGATTTTCCACAAAATCTCTGCAATTAAATGGGCACTCCTAAACATTCATTCGCTCAACATTTTCAAACTTTTATCTCATTATGTGCAGATATATAGGTGTCAAGTATGACAACTATTCTGTGAGCTAATTACTGTCTGGAGTGAAATAAGAAACTGAGAAAACGTTAAACATTCGAGTAAAATTCAGCTCAACTGTTCTTGATGGAAGTAGTTTTTCTATTTTGAAGATGACCTCTTAGATTCAGTAACAGGAAATTCCAGGAAATTGAAGTTTCTCCCACTGGGTTTCGATTATAATTTGCTGACATGTCTGAAGTCAATTGTTTTTTAAATGATTTAATAAATAATAACTTGTTTAAATACGTTTGAGTGAGATAATCTCTCTGTACATCTTGAAGTCATATAACATCACACTATACTTACCCCTTTTAAGGCTGGGAATCTTAAGAGCAAGTCCAACTATTAGCAAAAGACTGTAGGATAAAAGTAGTATGCTTATGAGCTCTGATAACTTTTAATCTTATGTCAATCTTAGTGTGCCATCTAGTGTATGATGGGTCTCTTTGAAATGGGAAAGGGAGGACAAGCATCATTGGGTGGTAGATATTATGAGATCTGAAAGCAGGCAACAGTGATGGAGGGCATAGTGTGACGTGGTGGAAGACCAGGAGTGGATTGTTCTCAGGGAAGGCAGTCTTGGTGCATTGTATCAATGCTGCATTCCAGATCCTGGTGAGGACTATTTTAGGCATCTATCAGATAATGTCAGTTGAATTTGTTCAAATTCTGGCAGATCTTAAGGAATTGACTGAGGCACATTTTGCTTAGTTATCTGGAGAAATAACTGAGGAACAGGAGAGGATCTTAGGGCTTTGAGTCCTGTCACCTGGGTTTTAGGTCCATGTTCTTCCTGATGATATTTATATATCCCTGCCCCACATGATAACATTAAGGTTTTCCCCAATGCCTGGAGTCTGTGAGGAACTGGGTGGGAAAGCGCAGACTTTTGATACAACCCTAGCTAATCCATGTGGCTGTTTTAGTTTTGAAGGTTTACCATTGTTAAAATGGGGCAACATTCACCCAGAGCTGATGTACAAGTTGATAGTCCTTCTGAACTCATGGCTACTGAGATCAGGAGGTAAACATGGCCAGGATTTGCATAAATCCATCTTGTGCACTTCCTGCACCTATTCCTGGAGCATATGCCTTGGTCACTTCCTCATTAGACTACAGACTACACAAGGCCATCATTGAAAAGCATTTTGAAGCTACAACTGGTTCAGAATGGAACAGCACACATTCAGCTTTGAGTGCACCATGGTATGCTCAGGTAACCCTGCGGCTCTGGGTGCAATTAAAAATGCTGGCTCCTTATTTAAGGCCCGGCATGGCACATGATCAGGATAATTCAGAACTACAAGTATTCAATTATTTCACTCAGTCCAACCATATCTGGCAGAGCAGTCACCTTTGAGATCCCTTCTGTGAAACCATGTCACCCAGTAGATCTATGAACAGTGCATTCTATGCCAGCCTCCTCCATAGGATTTGGACAATTCTGTCAGTCTGCTGGAAAGCTCTGAAGACTATGCTTACTTCTCAGACAAGGGAATCATGATGTTAGTGGAGCCCCTTATGTGTGTCATACACTGAGTCATGAAACAGTTTTGGAAGAAACCTTGCTTAGAGCTAAGTTTTAAATATTGCATTGCCTTATAACTTTTATATTGTATTATGTTAGTCATGTGTTTTGTTAGCTGTCCAGGTTAAGGTATATGGTTATATAAATGAAATAGTCAAAGAATGCAATAAAATTATATGAATTTGCATTTTAAATTCTTTATTGTTGCTCTAGAGTAAATATTTTTAATGGCTAAAACATTGACATTTCGATAACATGTAATCTAAGACCAGTTTACAGACCTTTCATATGCCAGCAGCTCTTAATACAATTTATTTATAAAATGGTTCTATGAAAATTTATTGTAGATGTGACAGGGGTTGAAAAAGATGTGGAAGCGGCCATGACATTTAACATGTTGAATATATAGCTTGAAGCTCTGGTATTATTAACATTCAGTGCAAGGAAGAGAAATGTCTTGGCCTGTTGCGTCAAGTGTAAACGATGCAGTGAGGAACTGCAGCCAGTTCAAGAATTTACCTTAATTCCATACAAAAAACAGCAGGAGGGAAAATGTTCAGCCATAGAAAGAAAAAAGGATTCAATGAGGAAATTTGACAAAAAAAATCTAGTTCATTACAGGGAGTAGGAGCCTTGGGTGCCTGCTAATGTCCAAGCATGGACTGATTTTACAAACGTCCTTCAATTTCTATGCTAAAGGTATTGTCCTAATTCAGATTTTTGGAAAGAAGACAAACATTAATATAAAAAACTTAAATTTTTAACATTATTTCTACTTTCATATCATGGGAAATTAAATACCACCCTAGTACCCACCCCAATGTTGCCTGAGCATTTAGTTAGCAGTTATGTTTGCAGAACAGCTTAAACCTGAAGTGGAGATGGATTCTGATTTCACCATATGACAAACAATTCATAGGAATGGAATCCTGAAGATGATTTAGGATTTGCAAAAGGACAGTAGTGTCCAGCTCAATTACCTTTACCAGCACCTTTACTTAAAGGTAAGCCTTATTGACTTTTGGATATTTTTTTTTCAAAATAGATTAAGTTGTAATAGTTCAAAACAGACCATCTTCATTCATCCAACTTTAGGTCTTGGGTTTTGTTTTCTCTTTCATTAGACCAAAATATTTGTTGATTTTAATGACAATAATTGCATCAGTCATTTAATCCTGTGTAAGGTATAAAGGTAGAGAAATGAAGACAGTCAATTATTAATCAGGTGATAAAACTGGGACTTTCAAATCTCACACATTATTTATAGCAAGGCACTGTAAGAATCACAGTCCATGACTTTTAGCTCCCTAATTTGCCCAGCAATTTAGAGCTATGTATTTAAACAATTCAATGGATATAAACTTTGATTTGTCAGTAAATGCTTTTCCAGCGATGCTGCAGAGGCTAGCTGCAAGAGGAACATTGATACATTCAAAAATTAAAAATTCAATATGAACTTTTGTCCTTTACAATAAGAGTACAGTGCATTAACCAAAACAGCATTAAGAAATATTAATTCCCATGCAAAATCTTCTTCCACTATGAAAAGTTTACAGCACACCTGAAAAGTGCTCACAAACATCACCCATCCAATCAGTACATACACCAGATAAATTTAACATCTGTTTGTGTTGGATAACCTGGGTCTATTAAAAAATTTATGACATGCAAGTTCTATCATTTCAAGTCCACCAAACAGCCTTTCTTGCACAGTGAAAATGATAATTACAATCACAAAATACCATCGTAAAAAGCTGTACATGTATAACAGTGCAAATGCAGAGAGTGTGAAAAAAGTCCAGTACAAGAGGGAAATGCACTTAACAACCATGACCCTGAGCTCAGATTTACAGGGTGGGATTTTGCTTCTCCGTGACACATCGAAGTATTTTTTGCCTTCATAGAATTGGCGGAGCCGTTCTTCTTTTTCTTCCCAGCGCTTCTGACACCAGAGCTGCAAGTCTTCTCGAGAGGTTGGCAGGGATTCTACAGGGTATCTGCAGATGTGAAAATGGATTTCCCTGGGAAAATTTCCATATAGAAGATGCTTCTCAGTTTGTGGAATGTTTTGAGGATATGCCACTGTTATGTCGTGAACAGCATCAAGGTTATTACCTAGAAAGAAATATAATTACAACTGTTATAATTATAATCTCATCCTTCCCTCTTTCTTTCTCTCTCTCTCTGAGAAACAGACCTAATATTTCTGCTCACTATTTCTCCATAGCCACCATTTTATGAGATGGATTGGGCTGAGAGATTGTGACGGGCAAGTCATCCAGTCACGCTTCCATGTATCTGTGAAGTTCAGGGAAACAGTTGAGACTGAAAGAAAATGATGTTGAAGGCTGCCTAATTTGTAGCAGAAATTGGATCGAGTGGCTTAAAGATGTGCTGAATCAGAAAGGCTAATTAGGTTCTTCAATGTAGGACTGACAGATTCAAACATTTCCAGAAAACTCTCAAGTAAGGCATGATAGACAAAGCTAGAAGCATAAGCGCACAATTATCTAAATTGCACAACTTCATTCCCCTAAATCGCTACAAGCAAATCGTCACGGTCATCTCACTACAGCTAACTCGCCGCGGCCAACTCACTGCAGGACCACACACCACAGGACAATTCACAGGGGATAGTACATTTTTGTCAAAGAAAATAATGAAGAGGAAACAGTGGCAGATAACGTTTATTGCATTGAGTTAAATGAAATGCCCTGTGACATGTTGGTTGCGGCAAGTTGCCCCAGAGTGCATTGGCGGTTCTGAGTTAGCCCATTCTGTGCCCAAGCTTTCATGTCTTTCGGGGTGGGTGGGGATATCTTGCATGTATTTTGAGGACTATTGAGAATGGGCTATATATACCCACCTAAAATTTGCACATCCCATTTAACCCTAAGCATGTACAGGTTAACTCCCGTACAGGCTTAAGGTCTGTTCTGTCGACTTCTATGAAATTCTGGGAGTTAAAGTCCACATATTTTAAAGTTGCCAAGTTTGAAAAATACTGGGTTCAAGTGTTACTGTACATTCTGGGAACTTTTTATTTCAAAGGAAAATAACATCATGATAGATACTTGTAAGACATAACTTTTGTTGATAGTCACACATTTAGATTTACTTTCTCTCTCCCCTCTCAACCTACATGGAGCCTTTGATCAGTTGTGTCATAATTTCTGGTTTCTGATATTTCCTTTTTATCTGTCTATCTTGACTTTGTTTATTCTATTGTTAAGAAGATTTGGTTTACTAACAAAAGGCTATAGTAGGCATGCATGTAAGTATCATGATGAAAAATGAGTAGACAAATGAATTCTTATATAAATTTAAATTAATGTTTTAAAAATTCTAAACCTGAATACAAATCTGGAGAAGTTCAACTCTGGAAAATACTTCAGTAGGCAGTTATGTGCAATGAAGCAAATTTTATATTCCTGCTCATTTTATTTCTTACATGTGAGAAAAATAACAGTTATAATATGTAAGATCCCCATTTTGTCATTTCTAAAGCGGCACTATTAAATTATGTGAAGTTAAACGTGTATTGTCTGGTCTTAATTCAATGCAGTGTTTGTTTCTGTTTTCTGACACCCAAGAGGATATTTAACAAAGTTTGGGTCTCAACCTTGGTGCATTGAGATTCTAATATTTCGGCTTTATAATGACATATATATTTACAGCTTGTCCTACAGTTGTGCCATTTTGGATGAATATTCATCAGGTTGTTAATACAGAAATATGGTTTAAAGGTGTGATGCATTATTGCGTTGCAAAAATTTTGCGACCTATTACTGTGTGGTTTATTGGCAAAAAGATTGTTGCATTCTGAAGGAAATACTCTGATTTAAGAGTCTGGACTGAATTCTGTTTCAGAGCATATGTGTTCATTCTCTACATATGAATTGGCTGTATGGAAGGTCCAATCAGTATTATTCCGTGGGGTAAAGGTTTAATTTGCTGTTTAAGAACTGGTTCTTCATCCTACATATACTTAATTGATTACATATTTTGTAATTTTTATTTTTATTTTTGCTTGTGACTATTTTCTTCTATATTTATAAATAATGAAATAAATTATTAAGTTGATTAATTCAACTAATATAATTAAATATATTAAAGCAGTATTTTTTAAAAGCAACATAGTAACATTAGGGAAATCCACTTTCAAGAACTCAAATTTCTGCTACTTCAAAAAGGTATGTTTTTGTTTGCCAAGCTTTTAATAATTGATTGGTCTGAGCAGAATCTTGTAAGGTAAATTGTCGGCTAACAAATGAAACAATTTAAAGCTATGTTGACATTATTTATTTTATTCTTTTTAAAAATGGTTATTTGATATCTACTGAGTCGTCTGAAAATGTTTTAAGGTAAAAAAAACTACATTAAATTGAGTGTACCATATATATAAACGCTTTTGAAGTGAAATTCACAGATTGAACTTTTCTCCTCTAACCCATGCAACAGAATGGGGTTTGAAAGAATCGCATATGCAAAAGATATTAACTATTTTAGAGGCAGCTTTTCAAAATCCTACGTTCGACTGCCTTTACAAATATGGAGAGTAATTGCTAAAAACTGCACAGAAGAAACTTTATATGTGAGATTGCATCCAGCCGTTTGGAGCATGACCCGGGTTTCATCAAAATAAACTTCCACAATTTCCATGTAATTAATCCACAGCAAAGTCATATACTAATTTATAAGAATATTTTAAAGGAATAAACGGAAATGTTTGCTTGAGAGTAGGAGGCTTTTGCTTTGCCAAAATATTGTACCCAAAAGGTACTTTATTATTATTATTTATTAAATTTATATACCGCCCATCTCCCCGAAGGGACCCAGGGCGGTGCACAGCCATATAAAAACATGCAGTGAAACAATCACATACAACAAAAACACAATTTAAAAACAATTTAAAATGCAAAAAAGAGATGAGGCTAATTTAAAATCTGAAAATATTAAAACCAATTTAAAATCAAATTAAAATAATATGGTATACAAGCGAGGAGGGAGGGGATCCTACAATAA
>JANHFO010001743.1:100009-111377 GCA_032468095.1 Pareas carinatus
CTCAATCGGTTCAGTACTTTCCGAGATCACCTACCAGGCACAAACGGCACTTCCTTTTATATATATATATAGATATGAAGAGAGAATTAAAAAAATATATTTGGAACAAGATCTATATTTGCTTTGGTAAAATAGAAAGAAGACTATATTGATAAAAACTTTTATCATTCTGGGACTTTTCTCTCCAAGTGGCTTTAGAGAGCCCGCAGGGCAGTTAACAATCTATCATGAAAATATATCCAACAATTAACTCTATGCTAACAAAATAAATTACCTACAGGAATATATTTTAGAATACTATAAGGAAATCAACCAATAACTTACCAAATCCCGGAATGCCTTTGAGACTAGATTTGAGGCAGATTTTTTCAAGTCGGAGGTAGCTATATCTCAGCAAGCAACTCCATAAAAACATCCAATCCATTCGTGTTCGATGATTCATGATTATGACACTTCTTTCTCCGGGGATGAATCCATCACCTGTTATAACTACTTTTGACCCAAACACTATCTCCAGCAGAGCCTAGGTAAAATCCAAAAAATATTATATGGCAACTCTGTAAATGAGTTAAGTATCTCAGAGCAAATATTAACACTGATCAAATAAAAAACATTAGGTTGCACTAAAATTTTAGACTAGTCTACACTTACCTCCACAGATACAATATACTATAGCTTTTTTTCTTTGAAAAATTATAATTTACCGGAAGAATTTGAAAAACGTTTCACAATAGTATAACTGCATAAATGAATAAAATAGCAACTACATGGCTATGCAGGGTGAGTCTAAATATCAGCAAGTTCTTTGGTCAGTACTCTTAACTTCAAAAGTTGTATGCATAGATTCTATATCAGGGGAGATAACTGATTTGAATAAAGTGTTTAATTTGGAGTATTGTTTTAGTTCTGTTTTAGGCATGAAAAACTAGTTGGGTGACTATGGGACAGTCACTCTTAGCCCAATTCACCTCAGAATTGCTGTAGGAAAAATAAGAGGAAAGAGGACTACTAGGGTATGCTCACCACCTTGTGTTGCTCTTGAAAAAAAAGGATGGGCTAAAATTAAAAAAATTAAAAAGTAATATCCAATTCTGATCTTGAATTTTATGAAACAGGGAATACAATATCCACAAATGTCTCCCCAGTATTTACAGGGCTCCATCTGACTTTATTTTTATTTTCATTACTAAAAAATATTCAAATAGGTTCTTGAAATAGTTCCTAAAGTTTCATCTACATTTGAATGAAAGTTTATATAATAAATTTTTCTTATTCTGTTTTTACACCTGTTGCAGCATTTTGCTTTATTTTTTGGACAATGTTATAGTTTTTGTAAACCATTTCAAGTTTCTGTTTTATAAAATAGGCCTATGAGAAGCCAGTTTAGAACATTAAGCAAGTATCAATGAGCCCAGCAAAATGTTAAACTGGGGTACAAAGAATCACAGAGATCAATTTGCCTTTGGTATATGTGTTTTATAACTGGATTATTTGTTCCCAAGGCAACCATGTTGTGAGAGTACCCAGAGATGCTTTTAAAATTCTAAAGGTCTCCACTAGCCAAAAAAAAAGGTTGCTTCATCCTCCTCTAGGCTATAAAGAAAAGGAACAATAAATACACAAGATACTCGTTGACAGAAAAGGGAGAGAAATTAATTTTTCAACCTCTACTCGGAGGGCTGTTGATACACACAGGAGTTATAGTCTAAAGGAGTAAATCAATAATTTTCAGTATTTCTTCAAACTCCAGTGGAAGCTTAGCTTAATTTGAGGGTTGGCATATTGCTCAGCCACAGAGGATGAAAGAAAATGCTGGAGAACTGTGGGGCAATCCTTACTTGCTAAACACTGAAATAGTGTCTTATTGAATCACCACACAGTCTGAAAGAAGCTCTAGTTATATTATAAAAGAAACAGAAAACAGACATACTGTTTCAAAATAGACATATTTAACTATAAAATCATGAACGTCTTTTTCACATGAACCTCTCTGCACCGTACTGAGTTGGTGCTTGCGGCAGAGTCCTGCACATTCATAAAGTAATAGTAGTTAGTAGGCATTATTTGAGCAGTCAATGGCCAAGGACTGTTCTGGGAGATACCAATCTGCAGACTTCAGTAAGAGGCTTTGGAAAGTATTGAAAGACTTAAAACGCTTTTTCCCCTCTTGTTTTCCATTTGAAAAAAAATGAGAAATTATATTTCTATGATGTGGCAGTGTGCCACCATATTTTTATACAGGTAATTCCCAACTTTCAACCATTTATTCAGTGACTATTCGAAGTTACAGTGATGCCGAACAAAGTTGAGGTCATTGCAGTGCCTCTATTGTCATGCGATCAAAATTCAGGTCTTTGGCAGCATGCCCTGCACAAGTACACTACAACTCCCCCTTTCCACGTATCTCATCCCTCGTCTGTGCCATTTTGGTCTCCTGTACTCTGCGGCCCCTAACGCCCTGTTTGATCAGAATGGTCCTTCACGAGGCAACTGCTGGATCCCTGAGGCTTTCTTCCCAAGGTCACACACTGTGGTTTCCTTGCAAGCCTTGAGTAAGATGGACTCACATGACCAGTAGCTGTACCAGCAGCCAGAGGGGGCACACCTCATTACCAGTGGGAACAAGAAGATGCTGAAGGTCAGTTGGGACGACAGAACGTAGTGTGACAGGGGGCTGTAAGTGCAAAGTGGCTGAGTTTCCCCCAGGGCACTGTGGCTTTGTGCTAGGTAGCTGGGGTGGCTGTGACTTCCAGGGTCTATTACTTTGGAGTTCTGTGATTTCCCTACATCAGACCTTCTCAGTATAAAATACTTTGCAGGCTTTTAGGCAAGAGCAAGGGAAAGAAAAATATAATAGAATCTAAAAGTATATAAGGTACACTTGAAGACATTTAGAATCCATTCTAAGATGACAGAAAGTTGCATATTGTTGAGTCTTCTAAATGCTATTATTAGTAAAGGAGACAAATAAATTCTACACTTAGGAAGAAAACAGTCTGTGTTTATATAAAACCATGCTTTGCAAACATTGATTTATCTCAAGTTTCACATTAGACGTTTTACTAATAGATTTATGCTTGTGTTTTTTTAAAAAAATTCAATTCAATCATGTCTGATTTTCAGAGACGACCTGGCCAAGTGCCTGCAGTTTTCTTGGCAAAGTTTTTCAGAATTGGTTTGCCATTGTCTCCTTCCTAGGGCTGAGAGGGACTGACCCCAGGTCATCCAGCTGGCTTTGTGTCCAAGACAGAACTAAAATTCAAGGTCTCAAGATTTCTAGCCTGATGCCTTAACCAAACTGGCTCAAAAAGCTTGCTTAACCCTGCTTAATACTTAACATGAGAACTTTCTACTGACAAATCTGCCTGGTGACTTCACAAACATATCTTTACATAAAATAGCAAAAATATAATTAAAAAGGTGTAAAACAGACCAGCCAATTGCCTAGATTGGTCAAAATAACATTTAAAAAGAGGAAACAAGATTTTGGTTTGGGTATAACTGAAACTTAATGAGTAATTTTTTTAAAAGCTTCATTATTATTAATACTGACACATAAGAACTAACAATAAGTAGCTATTGCTGAACAGATAAAGGGCAAAGTTTCCTGGAGAGAGGAGACCTGAGAGTAAACAAGATAACCTTGACAAAGGTAGGCAAAATCTTACCAAAGTAATGAGAGATAAAAACATTTTTTAAGTCTACAATAAGCAAAAAATGTGTAAGAGGTTCATACAGACATCTCTCTAATTCAATGATTACAAGAATGGATGAAGGTATAGCACAATTAGACATCTGATATTATAGCTACTCTCAATAAAAGTAGTTTCAACCCTTCTGTAGCGTTGATTCTTGATCTACTTTACTTGATGGGGCTGATGGACACTAAGCCTGACATTACTGAAGAAATGTTAGCAGAGATCCTATCTTTTATCAAATTTCTCTAATAAAATAATGCAGATTACATAAAGGAAGAAAACACAAATAAAATGAAAGTAGCTCAGGATTCTATGAGCAATGCATAACAAATCAAATAGAAAAATACATTTTTAATGACCGATCCTTTTTTGATTCTCATCTTTAGTAAATTTTGGGGTATCAATTATTTAGAGGCAATAGCCACTTTCTTTTACTGTTCAATGTAGGAGTGCTTCCTTTCTTCCAGTTAACTTTCACATTTTTCTTTGCAGCAAAGGACTAAGTATACTTCTTTAGGAGGAAGTATAATTTAATCCGATGGAATGTATTTCTTAGAAAACATGTAAAAGCAGGAGGGGAGGACCAAGGCTCTCGTTATATTTAAATTACAACTCTAGCATGATTCATTCTTTAACCCGTTTGAGTGGAACTACTGGAAGATGTGATTTAGTAACATTCTAAGGGCCTTACCTACACCCACACCACCTCCCAGTTTTGTTGGATACCTTCACTTTTCAGTTCTACCCATCAGGACCTCCAATTTGTAGGAGAATGGTCTATACGGGCTCCTTCTCAGACTCACCATAGAAAAGCTTTTAGAATAAACCCCTGGGATTTTAGTTTGTTCATCTTACTTGGCACTTGATAAAGCAACCGGTTTCTGAAATCATCTGTTGGCAATGGTTTTAGAAAATAATGAAAACCAGAAGAGCCATTCTTTCTTATCCCTCCTTCACAATCACACTTGCCGCAGAGACATTTTGAGGAAAGAAGTTTTACATATAATTTTGGAACCTGGAAGCTTTAGGTATTTTCAGATGAGGAATGAGCTAGCCCTTCTTTTCATTTGTGCTGGCTGCAATATTACACACTTTGCTAAAAAGAGAAAACTCATTCAGAATAGAAATGGGCAATATTCCCCTATTTTGAAATTTTCATATTCTGTTTCTTAGGAATATAGAAAATTGCCAATTCAAAGTCAACTGGATAGAAAGTAAGAGTATTTATGTGCAAAAGTTCATTGAAATGCTGAATAATTCAAAGGAAACAATTTGATGAATTGAATCAACACTCTGTTTAAAGGAATAATTGAATCAAAGCTTCGTATAGCTTAAGAGCTAATATTAGTAAGTCGTTTGACACTAAGTTCCTGAACAGCTAATCAAATTTCCTTAACCTGGTTATCTGGGTTGAATGTGATCCTGACAGTTCTAATGAAGTAGACAGGCTTCTTGGAACTATTAGCTTGGCCTTCTGCGTTTTACAGCTATGATCTTCCTGATTAATCAAGGCTTCATGGGATACAATATTGAGATTTGGGGGTGAGGGAATTATTCTTGAAAAAAAGGGTGGGCCCATGATGGACAATTTTCAGCCTGTCTTCAATTTTCCATTTTAAAGGAAACGCTGAGAAAATGTTTGTCCTACAGCTCCAGAGAACCCCGAATATACTAAGGCTCCCCAAACTCCAGTCTGTGGACCGGCTTCGGCCTGCAGTATACCACCAACCAGGCCATGCAAACAGGCCAAGTCCCATTCACAAGTTGCAGGCAATGTGCAAAACCATTCCCCCCCTGTCCATGGAAAAACCTTTTTCCACGGAACCGGTCTCTGATGCCCCAAAAGGTTGGGGGCTACTGATCTACACCACTTTCAACCTTGTCTGAGTTTTGGATATGGGGTCAAACAGCATTGTTTATGTTTGTTGATAACTTCCAGTGAAAACAGGATGAGAACAGTGCATTCATTCTACCTCTCCTTGATCTTTCGGAGACTTTTGATACAATTGATCATAGTATCCTTTTGGACTGGCTCTGCCTCACACAACGATCATTCACAGTTATGACGGTGATGAAAAAGTAATTCTGCAACCAATGTCCACAGATATGACCTTCATAGTATCTCTATCTCAGTCATGTCGTTATAGTCATTTGGTATGCAATGTCCTATGTAAAATTGTATGGACAGTCACATGATTTTTTCATTTAGCAACCTGTTTGCTTAACGACCGAGTTGTCCGTCCCAATTGCAGTTGCTAAATGAGAATTATCTATATGGTGCAGCTGATTCTATTTAGTGTTGATGAGGGAGGGAAGATTCAACCCAAAGCCTCTCAGGACTCAGCCTGCTTCCCACTCTTGTTTAATATCTACATCAATCTACAAGGAATGAATCACCTAACAACAGACTAAAGGATAGGCTAATATTACAGTTTTTCTTCAATGGCACTTAGCCTTCTTAAGCCATTTATTTGTAGTTTCTTTAGCAAAAGATACAGCATATCTAGCATAGTTGCCATTAACTCATCAATTCCAAGCATTTTATACCAGCCTTGTCTAAACATTTTACAATGATCTTTAAAGCATATAATTTGGCATGGCACAATATTTTAGAAGATGGAGGGGAGTAGAAAGGAGTTTACACACATAAGCAACTTACCACTGGAAGTGTAAACCAAGTGGCCACAACACGATCAGTAATCCAACGATACCAAGCTTGGGAAATAAACATCAGTGGCAGGAAGGGACCAAGCATGAAGATGCTTCCAAAAAAACTTCCCAAAAATAGTGCAAGTACAAAATAAATTCCCTTCCATGACACCATGGCTCTGAAAAACAATGGAACAAGGATTTGGTTAACAGCTTTAATACTGACGTCCTTCCCAAACAGCGTATTTTCGGCCTTTCTAGTGGTGGATTTCTATTTTTGTTTCTAATTATTTATTTTACACATTAAATAAAAGCAGTAATTTATATACACAGAGAAATAATTAATACATATCAAGAAATAAAAGTGATACATCAACTGACAGTTAGAGTATCAGGCAGTGATACCAGTACCGAAAACATTGATTTTGGAAATGAACTGACTCTGAACAGACTATCTCTGAACAGTCTTAAAGCACTAGTTTAGATTTTTTTTAACTATTAAGTTTTAGAAACAGTGGCATTTTCTAAGAATTCTGCACGTCTTCTATTGAAAAAGTGTGCTACTAGCCAAAATCATGGTTGCAATACACTTTCAAATAAATACAACACATGTGAAACTTAATTACTCTTATAAAATATGTATCAATTCTGTGATAAACCTCTAATATTTAATAAATCAGATGTATAAAACTGTTTTTCTGATTAAATGTGATTCAATTCCGGAATATCCTATCATTTGTTAGGAATTTTTCCATCTTAGTAGGCATCTTGCTATCATTAAACACATTTGGAAACATTAATTTTCCAAATTCCAAACTATAAATAGACTATTTCCTATTATTTACTATAGTATTAAACTAGTTGTTTGTAAGAAGTATGAGGGTACTCTTGTTCACAACTCTGAACAGCTCTCTAAAAGATCAGTTTAAAATTGCATACAAGAATTTGCACTGAACAGACAGGAAACTGATGTTTTCAATTTTATGGGGAAAATAGCAGTGGAAAAGCAATCTGGCTAACTTGCTGGAATTTCAGTTCCATTAACAACACATTGCCCAGAAAGTACCGACACAAACCGAAAAAATACAAATGCAAATTGACTACTCAATGAGCTCAGCATTTAACTAATATTCTAAATAACATACACATTCATAAAAAGTATGTTTGGGAAGTTTATGGTAAATATCAGAACATGAAGAGTGCAAGTATTGTTTTCTTCTTTTGCAATTTACTCCAAACCACGGATTCTAAGATTCTAAAACCCTTTAGCTTCACCATTTGCTTTCCAAGTACAGGTAAATAACGACAATAATAATAATCATATTAGCTAGATCCACATTTGGTTGAAGTCTCACTTTTTCTTGAGATGAAGTGCTTACCCATATCCATTATTTTCCTTCTGTCTAGTTATCTATTACAAGATACTTAAATAATATTTACTTTGACAGTTCACAAATTTGGTTTATATTACTTCTGCCCTTTACATGACGAAATCATAAATCACATTTCTTACAAGTCACACCTTGTTAGAAGTTACAAAAACAGGAAGCCTAATTCAGATCACTTACTAATTTTTCAGTTTCCATTCAGACACCAGTTTCATAAAACATATGAAACAATATCAGATCTATTATTAATATCAGAGTAAAAATAAGAGGTTCTTCTGTTTCTAAAGTTAAAGCTGTCCAAACATTTGCATAGTTTGACCAATTTTACTGAGCAATTCCAATTTACAAATGATCAGCAATAGCACAAATGCCACAAGCTGTCTTCTAGACCAGAAGTCTCCAACCTTTGGTTCCTTTAAGCATCTGGCTGAGGAATTCTGGGAGTTGAAGTCCACAAGCCTTAAAGGGACCAAGATTGGAGACCTCTGGTCTAGACCAACTGCAAGAGGGGAGGGAAGGGGGGATCTGTTAAGAACTACATTTTCGGTATATGACAAATGACTTGAGATAACAAATAAAATTAGGTTTCATCAAATTACTAAATTTGTTCAGGATAGTATTTCAGTTTATAGCAACAGGCAATAAAACTGCTTCTCAATCTTCAGAGCTAATAACATTTCAGTTTATTCTTTAGTCAATTACTAAGCAGAAACCCCATCCAAAAATCCATTTTCCAATGAACTTTAGAATATTAATATCTTCAACAATATCTTCTACTAAAAGGTTGGAAGTGAAGAATGAAAACCAACCCAGAATAACCAAATTCAATTTAAGTTTAAGATAATATCCTATATGTCGAGCTTGTAGGTAGATGGTATCTGCTTGCTCATCCTCTGAAGCTTTCTTTGTTTTTACACTTTACAGTGGAACAATGGAACCATATTTTAGTGATCAGAATATTTTTTCAAAAAGCATGAGAAAGAAATGAATAAGTAAACAGGCACCAGAAACATAAATAGCCCATGAATCCATAGCTCATGGTATAAACCTGACAAATACATACACTCTTTTAAAAACCATTTAATGAGTGGGATCTTAGAATTGTGGGTACATGAAAAAAGGCACATTTTATTAACAGCAAAACATGCTCTGATTGCATTATCTACATCTTATATTTGCATTAAAGAAAAAATATGTTTCCATGTAACTCAGAAAGTATGCAAGTCTCAAAGTATTACAGATGATAATGATTATAGTCTTCACTTACTGATCATATATTTAGCAAGTGTTTGAAGTCATTGCTGAAAAAATAATTTTACAGACCATTTATAACCATTTGCAAACTTTGTAGCATCATTACAGTCATTATTCGGTATGCACTATCCTATGTTTTTCCCCTCCCTTGTAAGGCAGAGAGAAAAGGTTTTCAAGAAATAAGCTGTTGCTCTTCTAAACACTGAAAGCGGTCACAAAGACTGGGGACCAACTTACAATACTTTCTTTTCTCTTCTATCTGGGGAAGGGGGAAGAGGGAAGAGGAAGGGGGAGCATGTGATTTCTGTAGGCAATATCTCCTTTGCCTGCCTTTTTTTATCCTGTCAAGATCCCATTTATCTTGATGTGCAGAAGAAAAATTTCTTTTGTCTCCAATCTCTCCATTCTGTGATGGGGGAAGCAGGCAATTTCTGTAGATCATTTCTCCTTTGCCTGACCCCTGCTGGAGTGGAGAGACTGAAAAGAAAGGGATTTCAAGAGAGTAACTGTTGACTGAGCATGTACCTACAGCTCCCAGCCCCAGGCTGCAGCATGATGGTTTTGCTTTCAATATGTATGAGATTAGTAAGTAGGCACTTGAGCATTCTAAGGGGTGGGGTGGTGGTTAAAAGGCAAGCAAAAGCTGAATGTGTGAAACTGACTAGTCTTGTCTCTTTCCAGTCAGAAAGCACAATCACGATCACATGGTTTCCACTTAGCAGTCCACTTCACTTAACAACAGAGTTGTTGGTTCCAATTAGGGTTGTTAAGCAAGGACTATCTGTACTAGTCAATTATTTTTAAGCCTTGTAATTACATCTTCTACTTCATTTTGAGCAGCCATCAGTTTTCCATCCTCTCAACTTCAAGATAGATATAAACTAATTAATAAACAAGTAAAAACTATACCATTTTTAAGAAACTTAAAGCCATGACAACACTTTCAACCAGCAGACCCTCTCTTCTAGAGGAGAAATCATTCATTACTCCTCCAAATCAGTCTTAGATAACTAAGATTACACCTTGCCTTCCCTCTAATCATTCAGAGTGATAGAGAGCATTCCCCCATCTCATTCCCTTCCCAATACACACAATAAAAAAATTGAATTCAGAGAAAATGACTGGTTCAAAAATGAACCAATGAGTGTTCATGCCTGAGAATTTTCTAGCTCAGTATCTTAACCACTAACTCCTGGGTTTTCATTCTATTTATTAGATTATTTGTATTTATGTATTTTACAACATAGTAATTCAGCTTGAAAGCCAGTTGGATGACTATAATCCAGCAACTTTCTTACCCCTACATAGACTTTTATTATGAATAAAATAGGAGAATGAACATTATGTATGCTTCCTTGCACAAAAATAAAGGTGGAATGTCAATTTCATAAATAAATAAAACACATCTAGTACATATTTTATTAACCTATTGTGCTAGAAATTTAAAGTTCATGAACTAAAATCTGAAATAAACATTTTGGATGAAAGTTTGAACACTACTATATCTTTCAGTAAATGCTTCCCTTAAATTCTGAAATAAGTATACTATAATAATATCAATGATTTTGTTATACTTTTATTTTCTTCCTCAGGACCTTCTTGCTGACATTAGTTAGTTGATCTCAATTTATAAAAAACCTACACAGATACCATACGTACGGTATATAATATATAAGTGCATATGTGTGTGCATATACAAAATACCTAAATAAACTGTACATAGAATGTACTCATGTTGATGCAAAATATTTAAGTACTTTATTGCCTGCCTGCCTGCCTGCCCGCCCGCCCGCCTGCCTGCCTAGAATTTTAGTGAATATTTGAATGCATCTGCTTTTGCCTGTTTATATATTTTGTTTTGAGGATCATTGTTCTAATCCATCGTTGCGAACATTTTCAAAAAAATGTGTAGGTTTTTTCAAGGAAATCATTAACCTCTTCAAAAACTACGTGGAGGAACTAAGTCTAAATAGGAGAAACATGATTAATTGGTTTCTCAACTATTCAGAGCAAAATGAGATGGCAATCAATTAATAGGGAATATTAATTTTACCACTGACAAAAAACTACTCAGAGAAAAAACAAATTCAGTTCAACCAACAGTGATGCTTGACAGTAATCTCACTGCTATTTTCAATGAATTAAAGAGTCAACAATAATTTGTTCTGGATAAGAATGAACTTATCATTCAACTATTAAGAATCTTTGCAATTAAATAATCCTCAATAGTTAAGCGCACGCACTCGGAGCTTCCCGGCTGTCTGGAAGCGTGCGAATTTTGAACGCTGAAGTTTTCAGCCCCCCCCATTTCTCTGCACACCCGCTCAATTAGGTAAGGAGCTGCCCGGGGGGGGGGGAGTTGTTATTTGGGGGTGGGCG
>JANHFO010001743.1:125795-138077 GCA_032468095.1 Pareas carinatus
GGTAGAGAGAGTCAGAGGAGAGAAAGACAGTGACAGAAGACAGTGAGTGCCTGCATTTGGGGGGGGGAGTGCATCTCAGCCCCAGGCACTTCCAAAAGCCACAAACTGAGCTACGGCAGCGCGTGGCCTGGTCAGCTAGTCTCCATCTAAAAATAAAGTGTCCTAAGGTAAACACAACAATATGAACATGTGGCAGAAAGGAGAAATACCTATGGTTTTCTAGGAGGGAAATGTTACTAGCAGATTTTCTTTTTTAATGAGTGGGAAAGTGCCCATGTGACTTGATCTTGTTCCTCTGAAGCTGTGCCACAAGCATGCCCTTGATTTGTGGGTTTCAATCTTTTGATTCAAGGCAAGTCTTTTGTCTTTATTCAGCCATCTACTTATATACATTGGAAATACGAAAATTGCGTTTTCTTTTTGCACAATGCAACAAGATGTTATTCTTCCTGGCCACATGTACAATAGGTTTATGTCAGAGCATGCCAAAAATGCCTCCAAGAAAGCATTCCTCTTAGCTGGATCCTAGTTTTTTTCTAAAAATAAATAAATGAAGCATTTTCAAATAGTAGCAGTCAATGCCTTTTTAATAAAACATGGAAGTAAATGGCTGTTCTTTTGTTGACGATCAAAACTGAAGTTGCATTTGTTTTCAATGACAGGGCTATCCCAAACGTCATTAAGAAACATTAGATGCACATTGACATACATATGTAGTATGTCTGGAAGGGGGTGCCTATTAAATGAATATGTTTTTTCAAGTTTGGGTCTCTTTGTTATTAATAATGGAATTATTTTATTGCTGCTATTACAGTATTGTAATTACAGCTGATACAATTACCTCATCATGGACTTATATATATATGTATCTTTGACTAGCTGGGTCAATACAAGATAAATTTCCTGATCTACAATGTAGAATTGCTTTCCTGTGGAAATGTAATTTCAGTGGACATTATGTTGCTACTGTGACATTAAATAAGGTGTCCATGAATTGAAATGGGTATGTTCCAGGATATACTTTTAAGAAACGAGTAGGTAACTTAATGTCCTTCAGGAATGTATGATTACAGCCCGTATAGTGCCTTGTCATCAATTGGCTAGGGCTCATTGGCATTGAAATGTAAAAGTTGTGAAAGATACCAAGGTTTCTGTCCTTTTAGAATCAGAGTCACATAGGCTGTACCTTATTAATTTTTACAGTATAGTTTCCTTCATTTGAACACTATCTTTAAAACTAAGTTGGGCACTCATGACCCTCCTGATGCTGAATAACAACTTCCAGATTTACTTATAATAGAATAACTGGGAGCAGAAGTCCGCAACATCTGCACTAAACTGTATCATCCTCTCTAGGATGCTTCTGATTTTTTAAATGCATTTTGAAAATATTGCAGCAATTTATTCCCATCTCACATCACTAAACACTTGTGAATGGCTCTGAACTAGCCATTATATATGTTTCAAAGGAAATGAGGGGAAACTAGTGGAATATATACTTCCCTTCTTGGTTTACATCATTGCTGAAGCAGTTTATTTGGGCAGATGCTGGAAGGAATTTGTCTTTAATTTTGCACTATGCAAATCTAGCTTTATCTGATCTCAATTTGACATCCTGAATTGTTTGCAGACCTAGATCTGTTCTAGCACATCTTGAGGCATGAGCCAAATCCTTTGCTTCCTAACCAATCCTGGGAATGGAGGTTTCCTACAGCTTAAGTTGGCTGCTAAAATAGCATGTGGCTTCAACATCCTGGAGTCTAAACTAAGACCAGGTGCTGTGTTGCAGTGCATGTAATAAACAGTGAGGTCAATCAGCGCTGACAGCAGAAGGGACCATTAATCCCAAATGTGAGAGATGAAAAATTAGCCATAGCAGGGGACTGACTTTGTTTATTTGTTGGGTTTTTAGTTGCTCCAGTCACAGTGATCCCTCAGACTCAGACATATACAGCATGTCTTTGTCACAGACATATGCAGCATATACCAGTATCCTAAATACTGCTAAGAACAATTCACATATAGTACAGCTGTTCTGCTGTATGAAAGTCTAAAATAACATCTGGAAGACACATTGAAAGAGCAGGTCTTGTATATGTTTGAAAACTCAGAAGCATTGGAACCAGTTTAATCTCTGCTTAGATGATCCCAAGCTGTGAACGGATTTAAAGGTGACAGCCTGTGCCTTCAATTGAACATGAAAACAAATTGGTAACTAGAGCAATTCTCAGAGCAAGAGTCTTACATGTGTTTAAGCGCACAAAGGCTAGAAAAAGACCAAAATGAAAGGATATACAACAACAACAGATTTAATGCCTAGATAGAGTATTTTTGGAACATATACTCTTTTATGTTACAGAGAATTAGCAAAATAACTGAATTTAAAATAGTGATGTCTCCAAAAAAATAATGCAATATTTTGACAATGCTGTGTATATTATTTTCTGATCTGAATTGTATTGTTTTTGTTAATATAACTACTCCCCGTTACTCCCCCATGAGTAAGTTCCATGGTACAATTACCTCTGTGAACCAGCTCGTTCAATAAATTCCATATAAAGAGAGTCCTTGACTTAAAACTGCACTGACTGAAATTATAGCAGCACTGAAAAATGTGGCGTACTGTGTAAATGGTTTTCACCCTTATGATTGTTGCAGCATCCCCATGGTCATATGATCAAAATTTGAGTGTTTGGCAACTGGCATGTGTTTATGACAGTTTCTCTGTACTGGAGTCATATGATTATTTTTGGTTAATTTCCCAGCCGGCTTCCGACAACCAAAGTCAATGGGGGAAGCCAGATTCGCTTCATAGCCATATGGTTCACTTAACAACTGCAGTGATTCACTTAATAACTGTGGTAAAAAGTCTTTAAATGGGTTGCAACTCACTTATCAACTGTCTTGCCTAGCAACAGAAATTTTAGGCTGAATTGTGGTCGTAGGTTGACTACCTGCCCACATATTCTTGTCACCTGTTGGTTATTAAGGAATGTAGAACTAGGATCTCCAAGAAAGTTTGTAAAGTGAACCAATGAATGAATGGAATAAAGATGATTACTAAATGACAGAGAAGAGCTAAAGCCAAGACTGTGACAATTCTGTCTCTGAAGTAAAGCAGGACGGAGTCTGGTTAATACTGGGATGAGAAGTCACTGGGAAACATCAGGGCTGTCATTGAGTTCCTGCTAGGAAGGGTGGAATACCAAATAATTAGCAAAACAATATCTGCAAACCCAGCTGCTGAAGCAAATACCTCCCACTCTCATCCCCGGGCAAAATAAACACAACAGCATAGTGACATTTTGCAGAGGTTAGACCCATGTGCAATTCCAGGCATGGCGATACGTGGTAGGGGAAGCCTGCTAGTGGGAGAGGAGAGCTATGATTGTTGTCATTTGTTTCTGAAAAAGGGTGTAAGGCTCCGACCGCTGATGTTGAATGAATTTTTCCAAGACATCCAGTTCATAACCTACATGCTCTTATCTGTTTCTGAAAATAGACAGGCTTTTATTTTGCCAGCTGTTCCAATTGGGCTATAGAGATGCAAGGAAGGATTACAGGAATAAATTTAGTGGCTTTTCCACATCAGATGTTGATGACTTGCAACAACCTTACTTAACCCTGTTATCCCTCAAAGAAAGCTATAACAACCTATATAACAGATGAAAAGCCAAATAGGTTCAAGGACCATTAAGAACATATATTTTTGATGCTGTATAAACTGCTAAGATTGGTTATCTGTGTTTAAAAAGCTTCCATGGTTTGCTCCTGAACCATTTAAAATGTATCCTTAAAACAAACACATTTACATTCAGCTCTGAATGAAGAACTGCTTTTGTTAGCATACTTTCGAAAATGTTTTGAAAACTTGCGCACCTTTGTTAAAACTATCTGAGATCTGAGTTTCCTTGTCAAATCTTGACAGACTCTGTTTTGGAGATATTGCTCATAAAATCCCTCTTGGCTCCTATTTCATTTTTTTCAGGTTTGAAACTTGGTCTATTCACTGATCTGCTTTGGAAACAGCTTCCTTCAAGAATATATTGCATTCTTGTTCTAATACTTAAAAACAGTACCTGAGTCAAAAAGCTGTAGTCTCTTGAATAAGCCCACAATAGAAAAACTAAGTCTTCTTTATTTATTTGCTTGTTTACTGTTCCATTCCACTTGAGTTCAAGCACTTCACAATCTGTAATCAAACAATGCCACGATGGCAACTCTCAAAATATATAGAAAATGTATTAAAACCCAACTGCTTTTAGGAGACAGAGCTTGACCCAATCCAAATCTCAGACAGCAGTACCCAACTCAATCAAGACATACTAGCTCCACTCATGGTCTAAAGCCACCATGAAGCAGACACAACTTTAATATTTTCCGAAAAGGATGGCACAATATTTTTTATCCAACCATTGCAGATGGTAGGGACTGTTTGGGAAGTTTCTTCAAACTTCTCAGAAGGAAGACACCTGTAGCTTCACCTCTTTCCTCAGACCACAGAGAGGACATATTCAACTTGGGGGAGATAGTTTTTGAAAAACATTACATTCAAGTCACATAGGGCTTTCTATGTTAGAATACGTTAGCTTGAGACCTTATAGGTAACCAAAGTAACACTTATAAAACATTTGCAGTGGGTCTCACCCAGAAGAAAACAGAATGCTGCATTCTATACCAACTGCAGTTTCTAAATCACCCTCAAAAGTATGCCCACATAAAGTACATTGTAAGAATCCAAACTAGGGATCATACAGACACAAGTTATCATAGTTAAGGCTCCTCACTCCAAATAAGGATTCAACAGATGTACCACTTGAAGCTGGGTGAAAGTTCCCTAGTTACAACTCAACCAGCAATAGTCATGAGTCTAAGAACGTGCAGTAAACCTATCCACATTATTATACTGATGATCGAGGACCTGATCAATGGAGAGCAAAACTCTGATCTGCACAAATCACTCATGTGTACAGGGACTATGTTCTTTATTATAAAGGTCAGCCTTTTATTTGAGAAAGCTGTCCTTTCAAGATTTAATTTATTTGATTTTGCTCTTGAATTTCCCTTTGTAAAACGAAGTAATAAACAAATGTTTACGTCTTTATGAATCTCTTTTAGATTTGTCCTTTTTTCAGATTTCTTCATCCCTCACCCCCTAAGAAAATAGGGTCACTGTACTATGTGGCATAAAGCTGTGTACATTTTTAATACTCGTTCAGTCAACATGCTCTCAGATACTGTTAGCAAACTAATCCCTCTGCCGGTTTTTACGTTCACTGCTGCTACCTTTCCCTCTGAGTGCTGGAGTGATTACAAAATGCCCCCAATCATAGGGCACAGGAACAGTTTTCTCACATGTTAAACAGGTCATGCAACCACTTCATATACAAGCTACCTCCATATTTTAATATTCCACTTATGCCATCATATCTGCAGCCTTATTATTTTTCAACATGTCATAGCATTTATTATTTCATATTCATCACCTTTTTCTTGGACACTAACATTTGTAGCATTCATTTTAGTTCCACTACTGTTTTCATATAAATCTCTAAAATACTCCTTCCAACATTCCCTCATTCCCTTAAATCATTCCACATGATTTAATCAGTTTTATTTTCAGTG
Source organism: Pareas carinatus (assembly GCA_032468095.1). Lineage (NCBI taxonomy): Eukaryota > Metazoa > Chordata > Lepidosauria > Squamata > Pareidae > Pareas > Pareas carinatus. The sequence continues at coordinate 131,421 of JANHFO010001743.1, forward strand.
CCTTCCAGCCTTTTGTAATCTCATTGTTTTACCCTCTTGACCTACTTCCAAAAGAACTTTTTTCAATTAAAATTACTCTGTTTTCTTTGCCTCGTTTAATCATAAATGTGCCTTTTTTTTGACCACATTATTTACTATATATACTGTGCATGTGTGTGTGTGTATTAACACAGTATTTGTTTTATAATTCTTTTCTCTTATATGCATTTTTCTCATTCACAGTGCCTTTTACTTATTCTTGTTAACACCACATACACCCTTCTGTGGCATTGCGTAACATAATTCCTTTCAGAGTATTCCAGGAAATTTCCATTTTTTTTCTTTGTAAGTCCAGTTCTCATTCACTCTGTTTGGAATTTAATTTATCTTCTAGTATATTTTCAAACATAACTCATATTTGTTCTTACTTACTTACTTACTTACTTACTTACTTACTTACTTACTTACTTACTTACTTAGACTTATATACTGCTTAACAGTGTTTTACAGCACTCTCTAAGCGGTTTACACAATCAGCATATTGCCCCCAACAATCTGGGTCTTCATTTTACCGACCTCGGAAGGATGGAAGGCTGAGTCAACCTTGAACCAGTGAGAATCAAACTGATGGCTAATGGCAGATGGCAGTCAGCAGAAATAGCCTGCAGTGCTGCTTTTAACCACTGTACCATCCTGGCTCTTATGTCCAGAAACCAACTGGCAGCCAGTGCAGCTATCTTAGAAAAACATGGGTATAGCAAATAGTTCCTGTTAGTACTCATACCATTGTATTTTGAACCAGCTATAACATTCTTTACTAGCTTATGCTAGCATACCAACTATTTTATCTGAATAGTATCTGTAACTAATTATCTGGTCACTCTTGATTTGATATCTCCATTTCCAAAAAAGGCCCAAGGTAAACAACAAAACTGTTCATAGAGTTTGGCAGATGTAGTTATATTATGCCAGCAGTTTGTAGTCTTCACTGTCTGACATTTCATTTCTGTCAGTACCCTGAATGAATATAATTATTCCACTGCCATTGCTTCCAATTGAAGAGAAATAGAAAAAGAAATTAAACCATCAACAAAACCTTCTAGATGGAGATAGAGACACAAATGTGTTTCTTCTGACATTGCTACAGAACTGGCATAGCCTGGCATGACGTAGAATGTTATGATGCCAGAGATCTTCTAGACAAGATTCTGCATTACTAATTGTATATATAATAGAAGTTTTCTCTTTTTCTCTCACATCTGCTTACCTACCTGCAATTAGTCTTTTTCTTTTGCTCTGTTTAATTTATATTCATTGTGTAGTTTTAGATAATGTAATTTTAATTCGCCACCACTGCGAATCCAGAAAACAGATTGTTAATGGGCAATAAAAAAATAAATATAAATAAATTTGTGTGTGTGTGTGTGTGTGTGTATGTGTGTTTCTACTCAAATTTTCAGTACCCCATCTGTTCTCTATGCTTGAATTACTTTGTACTTTGTTGGTAAAGTTGCAGTATTGATTTTAAAGTTTTAAAATCTAACTGAAACTGTCTTATTTTCTATATTCAGATTGTAACCTTTAGTATGCAGAGTTCTTGTAAGTGGACAAAAAAGAGGGGACACGAACATAGAATACAAATGTGACATTTGTGGATTTTAGATATTTATATTTTATGCCTAGAGGGATAGTAAGAAACCTATTCAATATTTATAAAAAAAAAATCCCTTCTCAACCTTGTGATTGGGTATGTGTCTTCCTCAGTCTCGGGTCCACTACCAGATGCCTGGAAATTTGCAGGTTCTGTGCAGTATCTTAGCTGTTCCTAGCCCTGCGCTCCCCTGAATAGAGAGTTCTGATGTCATTCTTGGGATCCGTTGAAGCCACTCTACCAGCTTGGGAGTCATAGTCCTGAGTGCTTGTACCATCATTGGGACCACTTTGGTCTTTACTTACTATATCCTCTCTAGTTCTTTCTTCAGGCCCTCGTACTTCTCCATGTTCTCATACTCCTTCCTGATGTTACTGTTCTTGGTATGGCCACATCTATCACCATTGCTGTCTTCTGTGGCTTGTCTTTTACTATGATGTCTAATTGATTGGCTAGTACCTGCCTGTCTTTTTGGATCTGGAAGTCCCAGAGAATCTAAGTCCTCTTATTCTCCACAATCTTCTGTGAGATTTCCCATATGGACATGGGAATCTAGCCCATATACTATACAGATACTGCATACAGTGATAGCTTCTTGGTTATGCCATCAGTGTATGCTGTTCCCGGATACATCTTACATCCTACCACTATGTGTTGAACTGTCTTCTGAGCTCTCTCTGCACAGGCTGCAGAGAGGAGGTGGCCATGGTAACTCCACTCTTGAACTAGTATCCATATCCAGTTTTTGTGATTATCTGGCTGAGAGGGTTCAAGCCTGTGCAGGATAGCAGGACAGTGCATCACCTTGGTATGTGTCACAGATGAAGACCACTTGTGTGAGCTGTTTTTAATTGACTTCCAGTGTTGTCTTCCACAGTCCCATTTATTTCTTGAAGAAGGTCCTTAGTGTTCTGTTGACTGCATAGCACCAGGCATTCACAGATCCACAGATGTGTGTGGCATTGAGCCATAGGCTTTCCTGGAAAACAGGGTATTTAGCTTTTAGGCTTCTGTTTCTCTAGTGTATCTCTCTGGTCCTGTAGCCGGTGCTTTGAGCTTTTGTTTAGCAGTGTCAATGGCTTCAGATGCAGTCAGGCCCTTGTATTTTTTGGGTAACTGAGTCTTATCCCTAATCTTTAAACCTTTGAAGAATACCCACTTCACATCCTTCTGTATCTCCACCAGCTGACTAACCTCTTACTGAGTTTCCTTGATCTTAGCCCTTAACCTCATTTTCCAGGGAGAGTATGTACTACAGTTCTTCTTGATCATGTAGGATCTCCAGGACTACAACAGCTGTAGTGTATGTCAGTTCATTACTCTGAGGTATCATAGTAGAAGGGTTTATTGGTATATTCCATCTATCTCCACTGAGCATACAGTAACCAGAGTTGACTGTAGGTAGTCAATCTATGATCTTTTGCTTCATATATGCAATTGTACATGGAGAGGGTGCTAGTGATGGTCCAGATTCAGTTACTGGCTACACATCCGGTTTTTCTTCTAGGTCTTCTTGATATGGGATATAATGTGTAGTTGGTCTATCTCTAGTTGTCAGATAGACTATGCTGAAGTATTGGATAACTAGCTGTTTTCTAGTTTAGTGATGAGAAACAGCTAGTTACCCTCAGATGTAAGTCTTCTGTTCTTCCATAGTTCCATTACAGTATATGTTTCATATATCCCCCCTCTTTAGTCCTACTGTTCTAATAGCATTCCATCAATTCTACATTCTCTTGTGTTGTGTTAATTTGTTTCAGTAGCCTACTTATAATCAGATTGTCCTAGTTCTCCAACATCTGGCACAGAACTTGTTAATATGACAATGTCTGAGCTAGCATGAGACTCCTAGTTTGTGTCAGATTTTGAGATCAGATAGTGAAGTGTTAGGGGATCTTTGACTAAGAACCTCTACTGACACAGTCTCCTGTGTCAAAGTCAGCACTCTTTGATGGTATCCAGGCATTTATATGGTCACTAAAGCCTGAAGCCCAGTAGTGTTTCACAGGTACAAGCTATAAAAACATGCAACAGTATATTGACCAAGATTTTGTCACTATTTTTTTTTTAAAGAAATCATTAAGCCATGGTGGAGAATATTTTCTGAAAGACAAAATAATCGTGTATAATAAGCTACTAATTTAATGAGACACCCCCTCCCAAAAAACCCACAGTCCTCGAATCCAATTCCCTTCTTCATGCAAGTATTTAAATTAAAACCTCCCAAATAAATTATCCATATTCTGGGTGAACATATTGAGTGAAAGAGAGCCATTAAAATAACATTGGCAGGGAGAGAGATTATTTAGAGTACTCACATAGTATTAGTGATTGAGTGATGATATCACTTTTTTCTCAACTGTGTGTGCGTGCGTGCGTATGTCATGTGTACTCTACTAGACTACATTTATTTATTTATTTATTTATTTATTTATTTTTTCATATTTATATGCTGTCCTTCTCCATAGACTCAGAGCGGCTTACAATAAACAATATAAAAATTTACATAGATAACAACCAATAAATACATTTAATTATAAGTAAGAATAGATAAAAATAAACAGAAAAACAACAATCATATACCATGCATGCTTAGCTCTCAAGTGATCAATAATCTCAAGCCTGCCGAAAAAGCCAGGTCTTTAAAGCTTTACGAAAAGCCACTAGGGTGGGGATTATCCGGACCTCCAGAGAGCCGGAGCAGCCAGGAGAAGAAGGCCCTTCCTCGTGGACCTGCCAACCGACATTGTTTGGTTGACGGAACTCGGAGAAGACCAACTCTGTGGGATCTAATAGGTCGCTGGGAGACGTGCCGTAGAAGGCGGTCCTGTAAAGAGACTGGTCCCAAGCTATGTAAAGCTTTATAGGTGATCACCAACACCTTGAACTGAGTCCGGAGACCAATAGGGAGCCAGTGCAGCTCGCGGAGAATTGATGTGATGTGAGTGTACCTAGGCAAACCCACAATAGCTCGCGTGGCTGCATTCTGGACTCACTGTAGTCTCCGAATAACCTTCAAAGGTAGTCCCATGTAAAGCGCGTTGCAGTAGTCTAATCAAGAGGTGACAATGGCGTGAGTGACTGTGTGAAGTGCTGCCCTATCTAAATAGGGTCGCAATTGGCGAACCTGTGCAAAGGTCCTTCTAGTCACAGCAGACAGATGCTGGTCTAATTGTCTAACAGAGGGCTGGCCTGCGTCAGTAAGGGAGTGGCCCAGTGAGCCACTGCCCTGGACAGGAGGCTCAAAACAAACCCCACCTTAATCCGGTCAGTGGGGTAGTCCACCGTCTTCAGGCTCATGTAGAGCTCGCACTGTCCTAAAAAGGCAAGGAATTGTGCCACTGTCCCGTCAAATTTCTCCAGAATGATCACTGGACACCTGCTATGGAGTGCGGGTGCGGGCCCAGCCATTGTCTGTAGCTGGTTTAGCTGGGCGGCAAGTGTGGTCACCTGCTGGGCCAGCTGTGTGTTCTCCTCCCTGAGCTGGTCCATGCTGTGAGCCGTTTGTCAGCTACAGCATTCTGTTCTGGGCAGAGGGGCCGAATGAAGCTAGGATTATACAGTGTCCAGTCCGAGGTCAGAATACCAGAGTGTAGAAACCAAAGCCAGTCCAAAATCAAGATACCAGAAAACCGAAACTGAAGTCAAACCAATGTCAGAAGGAATCAGAGTCAATCCAAAGTCACTAGCACGGGAATTCCAAAGCAGCAGCCATGAACAAGCAGATGCTGAAGCTAAGCAACTGCTTGAAAACCAACGATTTTTCAACCTTCCGTTGAGGGTGGGTGTTGTGTCCGGAGTTAGGAGAGACGCCGCGTGGGACTGTTAACCACGGCCGGCTCCAGTTAACAGAAGTATGTTCATTGCAGCCGCGCAGAGAGGACATAAGCCGCCACCTGGATTGGCCGAAGACGAGCGGAGCCGCGCCTACCACCGCGCGGTCCGCGGGAGCGCTCCGAGCCGCGATTGGACGAGAGACGGTCGCGGGGCTTTTGAACGACTCGCGGCGGGTTTAAAAGACAGGCACCGTGTGGTGTCTTTTTGTCTTGGTTAACATTTTCAATAAATGTTGAAGTTACTGCGTCCTGTGTCTCGTGTCTTCCACCCACAAAACAGTGGGGGTTGCTTGCCAACCCCCAGTGATGTCTGTTAGGTTGGCCCCGTGAAGGGGGCCGAGGCACAACAATAAGTTACTAGATTAAGTTCTTCTCCTTCGCTATACTTTTTTTAAATTTACTGTTGAAGATTATGCATGTTATAAAGTAAAAAAGCAACAAAAACATTTTTTTAAAAAAAACCACCACAATGGTTACATTGCTCTTCCCCCTCTCGTATTGTTTTATGGCAAATTCAAAAAGAAGCAAGCCAAAAAGAGAAACTTTGATCTTTTTAAGGAGGCCCAGGAGGAATTTGACACCTGATTACCTTTACAATAAATCAATGAACATTTGCAATGGTCTATTGATCTAGTTACTTTGATAAGTAGGGGAATTCAGGACGGTTGGCAAAATGTGTCTGTAGGGGAAGTGATTCTTTATAATATTTTATGAAATGGCTTATCTTGTCTGAAGAAGAGCAATCCTGTTCATCTTCAACACATTCATAAATAAGAAAATGGAGAAAATTTTCTGAGAAAGACATTGCTTGGTCTTTGCAAAGCTGAATTACTGGCTTCCAAATCCAGAGACAAATCGGGATTAAATTTTACTTTGAAAGCCAAATTTATGTGCTCTTTCAGAACAACGTTTACTTGGAGATAATTCTATATGGCCACACTCTTCAGATTTTAATAATTTTTATGTGGCAAGAAAGGTTATAAAATGGGGCAAAGCTTACATAACAAATATTTCACATAGCAGCAAAAATGTTGGATTCAGGCTTCCGGTTGGCTCCGCAACGCTGAAAGACGGGCTTTCTGAGCTCGCCGGCTTCAAGATTGCGTAGAGCCGACTGACAGCGCAAAAACAGCTGTGAGGCGGCGAAAAAGCTTTCCCTTCGGGTGAAGAGGGGAAAGTGAGTGCCAGATC
>JANHFO010001743.1:138177-148514 GCA_032468095.1 Pareas carinatus
AGGGGGGGTGGAGGGAGTGAGAGGAGAGAGTGAGTGAGAGCTGGGAGAGGGGGAATGAGAGGAGAGAGTGAGGAGAGGGGGGGAGAGAGAGTGAGAGGGGAGAGGCAGTGAGAGGGAGAGAGGGGGGGAGAGAGGGGGGAAGAGAGTTAGAGTGGGGAGAGGGGGGTAGAGAGAGTGAGAGGAGAGAGAGAGAGTGCCTGGATTTGGGGAGAAATTCCATCTCTGCCCCAGGCACTTCAAAAAGCCACAAACTGAGCCACGGCAACGCGTGGCCGGGTCAGCTAGTTTTACATAAAAGTGTTCCACATCTGGAAAACAGCCATTTTGGGTGGCGGCCCCGTCTTTGTGGAATGATCTCTCCTTGCCAGAAATCCTCAGTGCTGTTCATCTTAAAGAATGTCACAAAAACCTGGCTCCTTCCATGAACGTTTGGAGGTTGAGCAATATTTGACACAGGGTCAGTTCTTTTCATTCTCTCAGTTTGTACATTATGTTTTTAATTGTTATATTGTATTTATTAGTTTAGAGATGTTCATGACTGAACTACTCTGAGGGTTTCAAAGTGAGCAGTATACGCAGGATGGATGAATGGATGAATAGATGATAGCATCTCTACTTCCTGAGTAGCCTTCTCAGCACAGCTGATAGAAATAACAAAAGCAGCAGGCCAGTTTTATCTTTGGGGGGGGGAAAGCTGTACATTATTTCCTTAACAAATGTTGGGTTAAATTTAAGCCATGATTTTCTTAATCATGGTTTGTTCACCACAATTAAGTACCAGCTGGCTGACATTAAGCGTAATAATTATTAATATAGTTTAATAAAGAGTTCCTGTCTGCATGCAGATAATTACACTTTGTTTCACACATAGTAGCACATTGGCAAACTACAACGGCTGCTTTTGTACCATATACTCAATCCAAAACTAAACTTTATTCTAGCTTTGTTCTTCTGGGACTCCAGTTCACAACAAACTTCTCAAGTTAGATTTTCAAGTCTATTATGACTAATTTCTGTAATTTCCCACCTTTTCAGGAGGGCACTACTATGAGGAAATCTGATATAGTTTATAATAAAGCAAAGGCCTAAAACTGTTGCTTTTTGATTGATTGATTGATTGATTGATTGATTGATTGATTACATGCCATCAAGTTTTCATTGACTCTTAGTGACCACAAATAGATAGGCTCTATTTGCCCCTAACCTTAAGCAATTCCAATGGTCCTACTGTAACCAAATCCATCCATTCATCCTGTTTCTGGTTCTCCTCTTTTTTTTTCTTTTGTCTTTCAGAACATTAGAGTATTCTCCAGACAACTAGGTATTTGCATAATGTGTCTGAAGTGGCATAATTTGAGCTTGGTCATTTGTGCTTCGGATGAGAACTGGATTGATTTGTTTTATGGTCCCTTGGTTTTATTTTATGGTCCCTTGGTTTTATTTTCTTTTTTGCTGCCCATGGTATTTTCAGGCCTATTCTCCCATACCAAAATTCAAAAGCATCGATTTCTACAGTGGGATTTTCAAAATGTCTTTCACCTTTCTGATTTCTGTAGGTTCATAGCATTTGAATATCTTTTCCAAAGCCTTCATGACTGCTCTACCAACTGCTAGTCTGAACTGTATTTTTCAAGCCTAAAACTGAAGCTCTTAAAAAAACAAAACCTGATTCCCTCCTTCACAAAAGCAGTTGATTTGAACTAAGCAATGAAGTAAGTAAGTAATCCAGCTTCCCCTGGTAGGTTTGCATAGGTCAAACTCTTCCAAAGAGAACTGTATCAGCTCAGACCATTTTTCTACATTTCATCTTGCATTTTTGCATAGCACTCAGGGGTGCTGCAAATACATATTCATCAGTGCACTTTAGATGGAAACTTTCCTAATGCCTTGCTTTGAAAGAGCTCCAATCATCTGCTTTTCATTTTCCCCTTGTGAACAGGGAAATAAGCAAATAAGAATGCTTTTGTGTGACAAGAGAGCAACCAGATGCCCTTTGGGAAGTCCATAAAAGGCATGAAATTAAACAAAAAGCCTCAAGGTGTCGTTCTGATACTGGGTGGAATACTGACTTTAAACTTAATGGTTTCATGTGGCTGTCATAACTTGTAACCCCTGATAGAATTACTCTTTGTAGATCTAACTAATCCTTTTCCCAGCTACTGAGTGAGTATCACCAACTTCGGTGGCCCCTAATTCTGTATCCCATTCAAGCTTCCCTCCCCCCCCTATCTTGAATCTTCTGCCAATTACCTTCAATGGATAGCTTCAAAAAAAAACCCTCCCAAATTATTCCTCCCCAGATAGAGCACACAACTTGCTTAAGCTGCTAGCAAACCAAGAAGAGCCAGAATTGTGCAACAGTTGAGCAGTCTGTTAAGCATGTGAGAGCAGTGGCAATATAATAGACAAAGCAGCAGTGCTGAGTCACAGCATTAGGTACATTTGGGATGCATTTAGACTTAATGTGCAATGTGAACCCCGTCACTTGTGGTTTTTCTAATAAACCATGGTTAAGCAAACCATAACTAAGCTCAATGTGAGAACCAGATGTCACTGGATGACCAGTTTCACATAGCACGTTGAATGAAATCATAGGCTTAGCTCTACTATAATATTTAGCTCTACCATACTTTCAGTATATTTCTACCTGCAAGCCCGTTCCATTTCAAAACAAAGTCAACCCGATTCTTTGTACCTACGGCTATTTGATTCATGAGAGAACCAAAGCCACAATCAACAAAAACAAAGAGGGTTGGGAGGACTCTATGGAATCTCCTATTAATGGCTTCCAGGAGTTTCAGGCAGGAACTTTCCCCAACCAACTAGTTTACCCACCTGGAGATGGTAAGTGACAAAAAATGTGGACTCAGCTCCAGGCAGAGGGTGCTTCTCTTGAGAGTCAGGAGTCTAAGACAGGAATGCCAGAGATCTGCTTGGCCTATTTATTTAGCCACTCTGCATGTAAATTTCAAAAAAGAAATATTTCTGCAATCCTCCTATCTTTAAAAACTCTGAACAACGTAATGCAAGAGTTACCCAAAAAAACTTAAAACAAGCAAAAATTAATAACCAAAGCCTTTTAAAGTCAGCTACAACTACATTGCAGTTGGTGGGAATGGGTGGAGGATTATGTAAAATCCTGCACTCAAGGAATGGTGAGTGGCTTATATTGGCAATGGGGCAAGCAGAAAGGACAGATCTGCCCAAAGCCTAATCGACTTTATACACCTTAAAGATACCTTTGGACAGAATGGTACAGCTGTGATGAGTTACTCTCCTAGTGGTTAAGACACCAGGCTAGAGCCTGTGAGATCATGAGTTTCCAGTCCCACCTTGGTCACGAAAGACAAGTAGACAACTTTAGGCCAGTTGCTCCCTCTCAGAGCAACCCACTCACAGGGTTGTTGTTGTGAGTAAAATAAGAAGAGGAAGGAGTATTAGTATGCTTGCTGCCTTGCTGCCTTGACATTAGGTGACAGATCATGGGATATGCACTCATGCATGCAGACACAGGCCTATATAGTTCAGTTTAAAGAAAAGGGCTAATATGAGTAATTATTGCAGTATGTGTCTATGCTAAAAAGCAAATAAAATGGGTGATATCGTTATGGAGAACCAGCAAAAAAAGAAAAAGAATGGATGTTTCCAGAACCTGTTTCTGCCGAATTATATGAAAGAGGAGAAAAGTTCTTAGGAATACGATCAATAGTTTTCCTCACTTATTCCTGGAAATGCTTAAGGTTAGAATCTGGACATTATATTCTTCAATGACTTTGCACTTTTCCTGCTATGGAGCTAACAATATGATTGATTTTGTTTTCATCCTAAATTTTCCTATGACTGTGATAAAAAAAAAGCCCGGATATAAGTTAGAAAAAAATATGACCTTCATTATTTTGACTCTATAGAAAGATGTGGGTTCGCTTAGGATTTGTTGTGATTAATTAAGAGCTCAAAGGAAAGGCGATTCAGACAACGCCTGTGTGACTTAACTCTGTATTTTGTTACTATATGATATCTAATGGCTTCCAGGGGAAAAAAAATGCAGTATCCAAGTTTGCCAGATGCTCCCAAAATGATGCAAGAAATTGAGCCAAGCAATCTAACTATCTGTTGTGTTATGAGCTTTATGGACCTGGAGGCATGTGTTTAGTTGTTCTTCGCTCCAGTGGTTTCAGATTGGCTCTCTGCTATCTAAATTTATCTTAATTCCCCTTGGGAAGTGCTCTAGCAGACGCTTGCATAAAATCCTGCCCAGAGCACTTTCTGGCATGTAGTAAGGAGACTTTAAATAGCACAGTGACATACTGCAATAATTACTCATATTAGCACTTTTCTTTAAACTTAACTATATAGGCCTGTGTCTGCATGCATGAGTGCATATCCCATGATCTGTCACCTAATGTCATTCACACAGTACACTGTTCAAGCAATTGTCTCAAAGAAGGGGCTATGGGAGATACTAAATCTGGACTCAGCCTAAAGTGTAATTGGGATTTCAGGACACCTTGGTTTAGTGTATTCATATACCGTATCTCTATTACTCTACAAATGTTCACAACACTATCTCTGCATGAGGCCATTCTTCTAGAAGTGCCCAGACGTTTGTTCCGAACCAGTGTCTAAGGTAATAAGGATAGAACTATATCTACTTGCAGTTGTGGAGCACACTGTATTGTCATCAGAAGTTCTCAACAAAGCCTGGGCATGTCAAGCTGTACAGATGTCACTTTGCTGAAATTCTGGTCTGCAGTCACCAAACAGTTTATTGCTAGCTCAGGCTTTTTCAGATCGAGCCAGCAACTATAAGCAAGCACAATCCTGTTCTCCCTCTTCATACCAATGTGTTTAGACTGTATCTGCATAGAACCTTTGTTTTATTAGTCTACTGTACATCGTTGGAATAACTCCCTTCAGTTCTTCTGCTCTGCATTCCTTTCAATTTACTTTTCTTTTCTTCTAGGAAAGGCATGGCAGATTCTCTTGTCTAAAATATAAAGGGTAAAGGTGATTTTCAATTGTCTCTGCGTGTGGAGGGGAGGCACATTGGATATCACATAATGGTAGCCATGTCTATATCTTCATATGTAAATGCAGCTTTTGACAGCCCTTACTTTCTGTCTCTATGAGGCAAAGGATTGAAGTCTATAAGCACATCTGATGCAAGTAGTTGGTTTATCCAACTCCCCTCTGCTTTTTTAAAATCAATATTATGTGAAGGAGTCCATTTTTTTTTCTGGGGGACACTAAAATGATCACTTTTCTGTTTCTCATCTTTTTCTCATATATCAGATACATATCTTGAGATGTATCATGTCCTATTAATCACACTAACATCGGTATAGTATTTAGGGGGAAAAACTTTTTCTTGTTAAATAAATTAACAACTGAATTTGATTCCCTCAGAAAAACCTGCTATTCTGGGATGATTCAGTAGCCTCTCCACATAGAATATTATTAACTGCTTGTATCATATTTATTTTATATGATCAAATTTATTTATTATTTATTAGGTCAACGCTAGAGGGCAGAACAAGTAATAATGGATGGAAACCAATCAAGGAAAAAAACAACCTGGAATTAAGGAGAAACTTCCTAACAGTGAGGACAGTTAGCCAGTGGAACAGCCTTGCCTTCAGAAGTTATGGGTGCTTCATCACTGGAGGTTTTTAAGAATAAACTAGACAATTACTTAACTGAAATGGTTTAGGGTATCCTGCTTGGCCATGGGACTGGACTAGAAGATCTCCAAGGTCTCTTCCAGCTCTATTTTGATTGATTGATTGATTGATTGATATAACTATTGCTTTGAATTAGCTGCTTGTTTGCCGTATTGCCCTTCTCAGCAAAGTGCTGTAGTGGTGTTAAAATATTTGGGCTCCAGTGCTAATATCGCCAGTGTGAGCTCCATTGTGCATATAAAATAACTCTGAGATATAAAGCTTATTCCCTTTGTCACGCGATGCAACAAAAAGACTCATTGATCTAAGTGGACTTTTTCTACTTCTCAGCCCAACAGAATGTTAGAAATGAATTACGTAAAGGATGTTGGGGTTCTGTTTGTCCATCCATCAGTTGAACAGAATATGGCACGATGGGAGTTAAAAATGAATTGAATCTGACCTGGAGCAGTGAAACAAAAAATTACACACGGAAAAGATGGCACCCACTTGCAGAACGGCATGAGGCAGCCTTAGTAATAGGCTGAGCATGCCAGTCAGCAGTTGCAAGGGAAAAAAAAGCAAACTACGGCAATTTGAACATGCTGATGGGCCTTGTAACTATCCAAGGCCTCCTGGGCAGGCTTCTCAGTTTCTCCCGTGTTACCAAGGCACCCTCACATTTGTTACCTCAGCTTCTGTCTGCTTAATGATGTGCAAGATCACTTAACACTGACAAATGGGAGTGCCAGGATTAAAGTCGTTGAGTGAAGCGGTCATGTGACATCTTTCTTAATTACTATTTCACTAAATGACCAAGACTCTTGTCTGAATTGTGGTCACAATTTGAAGACTACCTGTACTGTCAACTCCTCCATTCATAAGTTTCTCTTCTTGGTTATATGACTGAGAGTAGAGCTGCTATTAAGTCATTGGAAAGAATTTCATAAACCATGCTCTGCATACTTTCCTTTACCTTGTTTATTTATGAAAATACTTTTGCTTAACCTTTTGTCCCAGTAAGTTGACTTTGAATTTGGGTGGCTCAAATCCAAGTTCAACTACTCACATTATGGTAAGCCCACTGAAATTACATGAAAATACATTGTGATTTCAGGATGGGAAGAAACACAATAGCCTTTAATTATGATTTAAATCCATGGGCATGTTTAAATCTGTGCACAAATGTGCAACAGGGTAGAATTGGAGAAATAGTTATTTTTCAACCTTAACTTCAAGAACTATATTGCAGAAATAAATTGAGAGAAGAAGAAATGGAGACTTACTTAGAAAACCGAAGAGAAGGCAAGGTGATATTTGTGTATGTGAAATCTAAATAAAAATTAAAAGAGAGACAGAAATATAATGAATGGGACAATTTACATGTTCATAAACAGTATTTCATCCTGAAGACTGAAAGTTGAATAAATAGCTGACTGAATAAAAGCTACTACATCTGATACAATGGAAGGAAATAATTACATTATGAATAGACCATGTATTCTTTCTTCAAGGATCCATTTACACACGTAACTCTTCATTTCAAGGTGACAAATATCTCCTAATGAAGATCCAGATGTGAGTTACCGCAAAAACTGAGAATACAAGAACATGTCATCGTGGCCTTAATCTCATTTTTATTCCTAGTTTTCCTTCTGGATCTTCTGTTGCACAATGGGTGAGAATTCTGGAAACTGCAAGTCCTAACACAGTTGGAGAAAATCAGGTTGGAGAAAGTAGAACAATAAACTTATATAAAGTAGTAGACAACAGGTAACAGTTTGTTCGAAATTATTTAGTTCTGTGTAATTCATTCAATAGCTGCAGTGTTAATTAATCTCTGAAGATAGGTATGGTATGTGCACAAGTACATGGAGGGTGCCTTGTGAACATGAAGAACTCACAAGTATGATACACAAAGAACTTCAAGTGCTTCACGAATCAATCCCGAACCAATCTTTTCAATCATAAGTTTTTGTTGTAAGATCTAGTATAGCATTTGAACAAATCTGATTTTTCTAGCATGCTTCCTACTGTTTATTGTGTATTATTTTAGTTGCCTGACTGAATGTCTGAAACTTAATGGGAGAAGAACAAGTGACCCATAGTCAATGGCAAAGAATGAATACATAAATAATTTTGTGGCTGAGTGATGAAGCAGCTGCTCAAGTACAGACTCTCCTAAGCTCAATGCAGAAATGTGGACACAATGCTGGCCACAACAAAATTTAGGCAGGACAGCCTCCATTCACCGTCAATCTATCTGAGAAAAAAACATATGCAGGACTGAACTGTGTAGAAAGACAAATCCTTTCTTGGTTGGGACCAGTTTCACAAATATTTCATTACAGATTAATTCTGCCCTGAAACACCTGTGGTTGCTAAGTTCTCAAATCATGTTTTTTCACTGTATTTATTGACTCCTATTTGTATTAAACAACTTACTTGAACAACTTCCCTGGATTTTCCCATTAAATTTTGCAACAAAATGTTAACTAACCAGGGGAAGAGGTGGGTGGGTAGATAGGAACAATATGATGCTTCCAACACTTATAAAATCAGGAGCAGAGCTTTCATCACACACTCATGGCTACCATCTTTACTTTTTTGATCCTCAGCGGTGTATGTTCCTGGATCAACATGTTATTCTTGGAAACCATTTAATAATGTGCAACGTGAATGAAGTTCTATTATATTCCCTAGAAGGGCATTGCTGGAATAGCAAGAGACAAATTTCTTTTTGTTAACCTCACAAGGACTTTCAATCACATGTATTGTTACATTTCCAAGGGAAAACAGAGAAGAGGCTCACAGGAGTTAAGTAAATGAATTGATCTTGCAATTTCCATGGAACCCAAAAATGCATGGTTCCTAATGTGCATTTAGAAGTAGCATTCTCTTATTCCTTCACACTACGGGAGGGAAGAAAATAACAACAGAGAGTAGCTTCTTACTGACCTCTAGCAAAAGGGAATATATCATCATCAACAGCAATGCAACAATGTCGTCATGTGGAGGTATGTTTTCACTCTGTCCTTTAATGTTTGGAAAATTAATAGCTGAAACCCATTGTTCCTTTAATGTAGTGACAAGGTCATTAGTGGCTGAAAAGTAGTTACTTGGCAAAGCACTGAGTTATTTTTGTTTTACTTTTAAGCTAATTAAACAGGATTTTTCTTCAACTGTCAAAACAAGCTGGGAACATGAGGAAAAACAGATATGAACTAACAGAGTGGCGAAGAAATCCTTAAAGATTAGTACTGGGCTTCAGACATCTTGTCCAATGTCTCTTGCATTGTGATTAATGCACTATGTTCAGTATCATGGACATAGCCCAAATTTCTTGTATCATCCTGATAGGAAACATTGTGCATTTGACACAGTACAGGTATTCGATTTGATGTTAAGTATGTTGCATTTATCTCAAACAGCAAGATTTAGAATTCAGGATTTGATGTCCAACTTTCTAGATTTCATGATTTCACATTTGTTATGAATTATATAGAAAAGTAAAAGTAAATGGAGTTGTTTTATTTATTTCAAGTGCTTATATACCATCTACTTGTCAAACTCTAGGTACTGCACAATAATAAAAAGGATACAATCATAAATCAGCCCAATACTAAAACATCATTGAAATCTACCATTCAATCAAATTAAAATACAGTAAAATCAACATAAATTACAGTGGCCTCTTTGAATAAGTTTTCTTCCTGTTTCAACAGCTTGTTGAAAAATTTGTGCATTCACTGATTTTCTGAAGATTACAAGTGTCAAGGTGGTGCCTATATCTCTGCAAGCAGTTTACTGTACAAGATTGAGGTGTTACCAGAGTGAAGGTCTACCTTTGACCTCCTGCTTCCTGACTCTGCAAGGTGACAATTCTCACAGCATTCCTTCCAGGCTAAAGGAATAAGTTGGACAGATTGCAACCAGAGGTGACAGTTCTGGAAGGAGTTTGGGTTGAAGCCCATTAAGGCTGTGTACTTTAATATCAGGCCTTTGAATTGTACCCCAAAATATACTGTTATCTAATTCAGTATCCATAATGTAACTGTCACACTGAAATATATTCAGCATGCAAGATACTGTCAGTAGTTTTCAGGTGATCTTTGGAGACAGATCCAAATAAAGCTCATTATAACTGCCCTGTTTAAAGGTGATATGAGTCTGAATTACTTTCACAAGTATCTCCAGATCCAAGAAGGACTGCAACTGGTGTACCAGCCACAGCTAGGCAGTGACAATTTTTGGCCTCTACCTGTTGATCCAGCTAGGACCAGCATCTTTAAAAGGAGTGTGACTCCTTCAAGAATCAGCGAGGGAGACTCAAACCAGTCACCGTGTATTTTACATGGATTCAACTTGCTTCATCCATGCAGTGCTTTTCAAGTTCCAATTGGAAAATGATCTCCAGTTCTGATGGACACTCATAACTGTGTATCATCAGCATATTGATGATTGCTAAGTCCAAACTAGGATATGGTCTTCCATAATAGCTTTGAGTAGATACTAAATATCATGGTATCATGTTGCTGAATCCTATGATAGCTAAGAGTTGAGATGCTAAGAAGAAAGATTATCCTGAACAGCAATAACAATAGCAGTTAGACTTATATGCTGCTTCACAGTGCTTTATAGCCCTCTCTAAGCGGTTTACAGAAATCAGCATATTGC
>JANHFO010001743.1:165227-179700 GCA_032468095.1 Pareas carinatus
TGCCTACCGTCCTTGTCCTACTGTCCCCATTTACTTGTTCCTACTTATATGTTCATATATGTTTTTATTTTATTTTTATTTTTTTACCCTTTACTATTGTTGATGTTCTATATGCTTGACTAAAATAAATAAATAAAATAAATAAGTAGAAGTAAAAGATATGTCAGCCTGTCAATCATGCAAAATATGAATTTCTCATTTTTCTGAGCCAATGTCAACTTTTACAGTTCTGTGCTGGGTTTTTAGATCTTGACTAGGAGGCTATTCTCCCATTGCTTATTTTGACATGCTTCCTTCTGCATCGCTGTTACAAGGGCCGAGGAAGGAATTTTTATAGGCATAGTAGAAAAAATGCTTGTCCTTGGAATGCTCATTCTGTTTATTAAGTTTAGACTCAGTGGTGCCTTTTTTATACCTGTATTTTTTTCTTTTTTCTAAGAGCTTTTTTCAAAATCATAAAATACCTAATAGGGAAAACAGAAACATTTTAGAAAGAATCATTTTCTTCAGTCATGTCCTGGGAAAATCTGATATGGCCAAGTACTTCACCAGTTGTGGATCTGAGTTTATGCATGCATGTACCCAATACACTAAACTCTTCTTAATTTAAGCTGCAGATATGGGACTCCATCTGCTGACAGCAGCAACAGTTTGATCAACCATATTTTTCTTCTGCATCAACAACACAGCTTTTTCATTAGAACTGATGCTGTCTCATGCTGATAAGAATGATTTTACATTCTTATCAGATTACCTTTTACATTTTAAACACATGTGCTGTTGGTATAGTAAGGAGGGAACTATTTTTTATCAAATCAGATCTTTGGTCTGTTTAATTCAGTGCAATTCATACAGATTGAGCTGGTTCAGCCAATGTGTTCATTCATAAGGTGGGTTGCTTGGCTCAGCCAAGTGGCTGGGTTTGTGCAACATATTAAACCAAACCAAACAAATCATCATTGCGACCTATAAACTGTTATTTATAGTTTAATGTGCAAAAGAAACCATGATTTATATCAATCCAGTTATTGTTACTTGGTCTTTCCTGGACCTGCCTGCTATGACTGTAGAAATATACTATTCTCAAAGATACGTGTTATTCCCATAAAAAGGCTCCAAACGAAGCCCATTTCAAACAGAAAATAAAATGAAACATGCAACATGCTAAACTGAGCAAATCTGAACCTTTCATTATACATTTTGCAACTTCACATTTCAATTCGATTGAAACCTTTAGTGTTTGCATCTTCTCCTTTCATCTATAAAGTGGCACAGACACTGTCCCCCAACCCTTGAAAACATCTCTGTGAGCTGTGTTGGGTTCAGAAAGTATAATCTGAGAACCTTTGAAGACAGAGAAATATTTGAACCCAACTCCCAATGCAGACAGTGCTGTGATAACATGATTAAAATTACTACAGGTAGCCCTAAAGGATTACAACACAACTGGGAGCATAACCTCTGTCACTAAGGAGGTTATTAAGGGAGTCATACTCAATTTTACAACCTTTTTGCCATGGTTGTTAAATGAATCATTGCATTTATTAAGTGAATTATGCAGTTGTTAAGTGACTCCAGCTTCCCCCTTTGATCCTGTTAGCCTACTCAGAAGATCACAATGGGGATCACATGAACCTAGGATGCTACAACCACCATAAATATATGCCAGTTGCCAAGGACCCGAATTTTGATCGTATGGCTATGGGGATGCTGTGACTGCTGTAAGTACAAGATTCAATCAAAAGCCACCTTTTTCAGTGCTATTACAACTTCAAATGGTTGCTGAACAAAAGTTTATAAGTCACTGGGCTCTACCTAACAAAATGAAATTCAATGTAGAGAAAAATAAAATCTTACACTTAGGCAAGAAAAAACAAAAATGCGCATATAGATTAGGTGAATCTTGCGGTAATAGCAGTAACTGTGAGAGAAATCTTCGAGTCCTAGTGGACAATCAATTAAATACGAGCCAGCAGTGTGTGGTGGCAGCCAAAAAAGTCAATGCAATCCTAAATTGCATCAACCAAGGGATTAGAGCAAGATCACATGACGTATTAATACCGCTCTACAAAGCCTTAGTAAGACCACACCTAGAATACTGCATCCAGTTTTGGTCACCACACTATAAAAAAGTTGTTGAGACCCTAGAATAGGGGTGTCAGACCCAATGTCATTGTGGGCCATTGCCACTGCCATTGCAACCGCTGTGGCCCACCCTTTCCCCTTCCTCATCTCAACTACCAGGAGATCCACGCCAACCTTCCCATGCCCCCCATGGTCCCTGAGGACAACCACCATGGACCCCCCAGACCCCATTGTGAACTGCCACTATGGCCCCGCTTGCCACAGCCCCCTCCACATGGCCCCTGCCGATTCACCTGTGGCTGCCAATGGTTCCCCCACATCTAAAGACCCCTTACCCATGCCATTGCCCCAACTTCCAGGGAGCACCTCACTCACCACCATGTCCGGCCCACAGGTCAGATACAGACAAACTGTGGGCTGTATCCGGCCTGCTGGCTACCTGTTTGACATATGTGCCTTAGAAAGAGTACAGAGAGGACCAACAAATATGATAAAGTGGCTGGAGGCTAAAACCTATGAAGAACAGTTGCAAGAACTGGACATGGGTAGTTTAGTGAAGAGGACCAGGGGGGGGGGCATGATAGCAGTGTTCCAATATTTGAGGGGCTGGCGCAAAGAGAAGGGGGTCAATCTATTGGGATGGCAGCTGTAAAGGTATTAAATCAAAAGAGCACCAGGAACTTATAATATGTCCTGGTTTGAGGAAAAGAAATATGGTGCTTAGCATGATACTTGTGGGGAGTTTGATGTATATTATTAGTGCACGTCTGTGCCATGTGAAAGGGCATTTGTTATGTACTAATTTACTTCTACTAGCCAGTGAGGTAGCATGGAGGTGGTGCTTGCACTAGACATAGCATAACAATATGTAATAAATTACACATCGAGAGAACCTGACATAGAACTGTGTTCCAAAGTATCCCAAGTCATAAATAGCTTCCTTTTGTCCTCAGTTAAAAGCAGGTTGTTGCTTTCTATCTTGATTAACAATGAATTATCAAAAGCAATTTTCATTTTAAATGAGGGCTTGATGCTCTTGTTCTCTAGCAAACAGGCACATTGTCATTTTTGTTTGACATATGCTCTGCTCTGAACAAAATGCTTAAGAGACACAGATCTGTGGGTTTCATTATCAGTGTTTCTTGCATAGCAATGATAGTGTTTAACACTGACGGAGAAGGATGCCTAGAATTCTTTCCAAACCACAAACACTCTCCAACCCATCACAAAGATATTGTTTCTGACTCCAGTCTGTGGAACTCTTGAAAAAGCAATTAAAATTCACAGAGTTGGAGACTGATATAGCTCCAGTTCAGGCAGGTTCTCTGTTTTTATGATATTCGGTTAACAAAGCCAGTTATATATGACGTCGATTCAACAAAGGGAGCCATCGGCCTCTGGCTCAGACCATTGAAAGTTCATGAGAGCTCAGTTTCAAAAAAAGAACTCAGCTCTGAATTAAATGCACTTTCCCAGAGATCGTGGAAGAAGCTTATTTAATGGTTTGATTACCTTGAAATTGCCACTTATGGAGCTGACTCCACACTTCAGTGCCACTCCAGCCATTCTCTGTTAAACTGTGAGAGTCGCAGATTGAATCAGGAAAAGTAGGAGCAGATAGGCTGCTCTACTTCTTCCCTATCTAGCATGTATGTGCCATAGATCCTATTCGTAATAAGATCAGCTCTATCGGTAATTGAAATTTATCAAAAGACAGTTTTCAGGAGGGGTTGGATGGGCTGAGAGATTTTTTCCCCCATCCCTTTACCTTGGAAGTCAGCCTTGCAGAATTTGTTCATTACTTTTTTCACCATGTTTGTATGGTTGTCCTTTCTCCATTCATACTGCTAGCAACATCTCATAACAGATGCAACCTCATGAAGGGTGTGGTTTAAGCATACTGTAGGCAGACAGATGTCCTCTTTTCTTCCATATATGGTTGGAAGGCAAGTATGCAAATCTGTAAAGGAGGAATGAGAAACCTCGAAGTTTCTGAAATACAATTACAACTGGCCAGCCTGACCAATAGTGAGGAATGGTAGAAGCTGTTGTTCAGTAAAATTGGAAGATTGAATGTCAGGTACAGAAATCCAGGTCCACGTGTAAAGGTTCAAATTAACTAATTTATTGCTGAAAGCTGATGCACTGGAATCTTCTCAACTAATGGCCAGCACCTGGTTAGAATTAGATAATGGTCAATGGGAATTAAGGGGAATTGGGCATGGTTTACTTGCGGCTATATAACAACTCTAAAGTGATCCCTCTTTTCATTCCCCCCACCCCGGTTCTGTCAGACCTTCTTCTATATTCATTCATTCATTGTCTACCTTGCACTATCTGTGCATTTAGAAGGTAATACTCATAGTTAGCAAGAGACCCATGGAAAAGTACAGGGACAGGGCTCGTTGATGACCCCCAACACATGTGCATCTTTTCTCATTGCTGTTAGCACTAGTTGATCATCTTGCCTGACATGATGCTGAGTATTCAAGGGCAGCACTAATGGCACTCATTGAACAACTCACTATAGCTGCCTACTTGTTTTGATGGTGCATGTGCTAATATCAAATAGTCTCCTACTCTTTCTTCTGATAGATTTTGATCTTTAAATTAGGTCTGGACTGGTCATTCTCCAGGGAGAGAACTGTCTACCTCTATAAGTTGTCAATCCATTGAGAAAACCTTTCCCCAAAATTCCTAGTATCTTTTGTCTATGCAACGGTGATGCGGTGGTTAGAATGCAGTATTGCAGGCTAATTATGCCAACTGCCAGAAGTTCAAATCTCACCGGCTCAATGTTTACTCAGCCTTCCATCCTTCCAAGGTTGGTAAAATGAGGACCCATATTGTTGGGGGCAATATGCTGACTTTGTAAACTGATTAGTGAGGAGTATAAAGCACTGTGAAGCAGCATATAAATCTAAATGCTATTGCTATATAAAACAAGCTTAATCACACCCTTTGCCTCTGCTTAACCATTGCCTACCAATACCATTCATTCCTTTTTCGCCTTTAAGCTTTAAACATTCCATAATCTAATATTCCTTTGCAATAAATTGAAATAGTATCCCCCTCATTACTGCTACTGAAATTAGCAGCTGTGAAATATTTTTTTGTTATCTGGATTTGTATACTGTGCAACCATATATCTTTTGTTCTGCTCAATTCAACCCTGATTAGAATTAGTTTCAGCCTGAAGGAAACCCAAACCAATATAGTGAACAAAAATAATCATTCCCTCTCCACAATTTAGTGTATGTACTTACATTATTTTGAAAATTGCAGAAATGATCAAAATTAAAAAGGTGCCTGTGTGGGATATTGAATGTTTAGCTATATTCTACCATGAGTCAATTGTTTTCATTCTTTCCAACCCAACAGAACATTGGAAAGTAAATATGTACAGGAGTTTGGGACTCTGTTTATCTGCCTGTCCATCAATAGGATAAATCTTAAAACTGAATCGTATGGGACCAAAGTTGGTAGGGATGAGTGGGAAAGCTGGAGAAAGAAAGATGAGATCAAGCTACCTCCACCCCGTCTGTAGTCTCCTTGAATCTGGACTGGGTCTAATGTTACGTTGAAATTTTATAAACATCAATTGTCTATACAAAGCACTATTTGAGTTTATTAACAGGGGAATAAAGAAATATAACTGAAAGGTCCTCAAGGTTGGAAAAACATCTATTGAAAATATGAAAATTGCATCACATATCCAAGGGCAGAAATCCTCATTGAGCAGAATATGGACTTTACTTTTAATGTTATTCATTTTAAACACGAGCTGTAACAAACAGAACAGTCTAAAAGCAGGAAAAGATATACAAACATTAGCATAGTACACAAAACTGAAAATTGCTAGAAAACATCATCCGTTCTACATTTGATTATATGGACATAAAAATAATTAATTCTAACAGTATTTTGCAGTTACCGGAGCAAATCTAGCTGCTTTCAGAGTCAGAAGCTTTTTGTTTATTTTTGTTTGTTTGCTTTTTAAACTGTTACAAATATTTGAATTTCAGGAAATTAGACCAAAAAAACCCTATCTTGTCAAAAAGCAAGACAAAAATACATATTCTTAAATTTCCTGTAATGGAGGAGAAGGATATACCAGTATAATATGGAAAAGGCTCAATTGAAACTTCACCGATAAAGAAGATGAAAATTTATAGAACATTATGCCATATACCTACCGTAAAACTACAGATGACATATGCTGAAACCCAAGTAGAGTGATTTTATTGGAGGAATTGAGAAAGATTTGATCATTTAAATTCAAATCCATCAGCATATTATCAGACACAACCAACCATATTACATAATAGCTCTACACGTTTTCATCTAAAATGAACTTTTATTTTCTTCTTTCAGGGTTCATTCAGCAAAAATGATTCTTCAGAAGCAGTGCAGAGCTATTACCATACAATTGCTTGGGTTATTCACTTGCTCTGAGAATCTCTCCTGAAAGGTTTAATCAGATGTGTTCTGTAGATATATTTGTAAGGCAACGGCATATCATGAAAACTTCCATTTCTTTGGAACTCCTCAGGCCGTGAGTCTAAAAGCATTTTATGCAAGCAATTCTTCAATCATTCAACTTTGGTTTTGCATATACCTTGATGTTCTATTCCAATTAAATACTCGAGCCGGTTTCAACATAAAACAAAATTCAAAAGGTTTACAACAAAGCGCTCAACATGAAAAATAAAATGATTAGCAGCATTTCGAGTCTTGCTAAAGGCACATGAGTTCATTCTAAAGGCAAGCAGGGACCAAGGGCAACTCCCAAGGGAATTCACTGCATAGCATGGCGCAGAAGGAGGCTCTGTCTCAGAGGCTCTGAAAAGAAAGGCTCTTAAGAGGATCTCTCTCCCTCTAGTCTGACGGCTCAGACAGGCTTTTTCCTGCAATAGGTCGTCTCTCTGCCATTTCAAGCCTTAACGGGCAGAGCTGTAGAGCTTCAACTGTGGGAAGCCATTGGCAGCCTCTGCTTTCTAAATGGCTTCCACAGGCCTGGTTGAACTGCCGCATGTGAATCCAATGGGAGTTTCTGTACTCTTTTCTGTTTGAAGTGTGACTTTGGTGGCACTTCCTCATCAACACCTAGCTGTCTTTTGATCACAGGGATTATGGAGTACAGAGAGAGAGGTATGGACTGACTCTGATTTCTCTGACTCGTCAACTCTGCCTGTTTTTCTCTACCACAGTGACCCCCTCCCCAACCTTATGGGCACCAGGGACTGGTTCCATGGAAGAAGGGTTTTCCGTGGACCAGAGGGGGCGTGGTTTTGCATGTGGCCTACATCTTATGAATGCGGCTTGGCTTGTTTGCGTGGCCCAGTTGCTGACATTCCACGGTTCGGTGCTGGTCCATAGACCAGGGGTTGGGGGCCCCTGGGTCTATGGGATTACTAATCCCAGATTTTTTCTTCTGCCTTTGTTCCCAGACAGCCGCCTGCAGCTGTTCTTTGTAGTTCTTTAGGATTTGCCTGCTCCTATCATGTTTTTCATTAAATTATTTTTTTTAATTACATTTTGTTATAAAACCTTCTTTACACTAATCATGATTCTGGTGGGTTTCCTGTTCTCACATATATCCAAAGGCTTCCCTCCAACATTTTCAAGCATAGCTCCTCACTACTTTTTTCACAATTTTGAGGCACAGTTTCCATGTACTAGTTACTCTTCCCAGTTTGTCTATTGAGGTTGACAGTATCTTTTTGCACTTTTTTCCATGTCTGGATCTGTTCTCCTTATATTTAGAGTCCTGATATCATTCTAGAGAGCCAGGATTTGATGCCTCTAACCCTTTTTGTAAAAGCATTTGAGGGTGATGGGACAAGTTTCTTTTCCTTACCTCAGTTGCTCAACATGCACACAACCTATAATTAGAACCAGGGAGGAAGACATTCTTTCAAGTAAGCAAAACAAAAGAATCATATGGCTTTACCTCATTCTTCTTGGAACCTCCTCTAAATCTCCTATGACAAACCTCACACTAAGAGAGGAAGTTGAGAAGTTAAATAGTTTAAGGTCATGGGGTAACATGATTTGTTTCGCTGAAGTAAAGAAGCTTTCAATTCACCTTCTCTTTGGATGAACCCTGAATGAGCAGGCTCCTCTTGGCTCTTTTCCACAACTCGGGCCAAAGGAAACTTTGGAGAGAGAGCACTGAGAGATGTCCTCTTCTTCAGCAGTGGCCCAAAGTAAAGGTGAATTAGTGGTTTCTTTACTTCAAGAAACCAGATCATCTCCATGGTCTGAACTGCTATCAAAAGCCCTCTTCAGCATTATGACCCTGTAATGGTATGTGGAAATGACCATGGGAGACAGAAGGAAAAGCTGCAGACTATTCAGCAGTGGCTGATTTTGCAGAAGGAATGTGAGCATGGCAAATGTCTCAGAAGGGGACTCCCTAGGGGGAAAATGTACCTTCAGAATTGCAAGGTACTTTTAAAGTAACCTTACAATAAAGTTACAGCTAGTATTTCTAGGTTTGCTTCTTATCTATTACTCAGTGGCACCTCATGGGGACTCCTCTGTTCTCCTCTGCAAATATTAGTCCCCATTTGGTAGAGGGCCCCATCTGTTTCCGATTCTCCAGTAAAGTGAGCAGGATGAGTTGCACTTCAGGTTGAAATATAATATCTAGTTTGGGCATTTTTCATAAAGTCTTTGGGAAAGGTACTTCTGAAGGATGTTGGCATTTCACAGAAAGACAGGATATTTATTACCTCACCAGGCCATCAAATCAGGATTCCCTCTTGTGTTCCTTGCACCCTTCCCTTTTAACTCACACACTCTTATTGTAGGACTCTTTTAGTGGAACTTTGCTACTTCAGCCCCATGGTAAGGCTAATTCATAGCATTAATAGACTGCCGGTCAATAAGCATAATGCTCAATAACCTTCCCTGTCTTGGTGCAGTTGTATTAAAGCACTGGAGATGAAAGATGATCTGTGATAAAAAAAATTGCCCCTAGTAATGAAACATATCATTTGATAGCTGTGTTAATGCTTGCCAAGCATGAACTGACTCATTATCATCACTGGGTGGTTAGCAGAATTGCATGACAGCATTGCTTTTGTGGTGCTTGAAGCAAATCAAGAAATTGCTTACTTCAGACTGCCTTTCTTTTAATAAATATCCTGTCTATCTGTGAAAAGCCAACATCCTTCAGAAGTACCTTTCTCAAAGACTTTATGAAAAATGCCCAAACTAGATATTATATTTCAACCTGAAGTGCAACTGATCCTGCTCACTTTACTGGAGGATCGGAAACAGATGGGGCCCTCTACCAAATGGGGACTAATATTTGCAGAGGAGAACACAGGAGTCCCCATAAGGTGCCCCTGAGTAATAGTTGCCAGTGAAGAGGCTGACATGTTATGTGTATAGCACATAGGTCTCGCTGACGTATTAGGAAATTGAAATATTGGGTGAATGCCTCTAAATACTTAGAAAAAAGTATCCATGCACCAAGAGAGGGAAAAAGGAAAGGAAAGATAAACTGTTGCCATACTGGGCATTAGAGCGTAGGGAAAGACCAATGTTTGTTTTGTGATAGGTCCTATTTATATGGCAGCCATCTTGATAGGTTCCCCAAACTCCAGATATATGTACCCATTCAAAATAGTAATCTAGATCAGGCTTAGGTTTAACCCTTCACGTCATACCACAAGGATTCAACAGCTGAATGGTATAAAAATAATTTAAATCAAAATAGAGAACATTGTGCTTTCTGCAGTGAATTCTGATTCATATAGAGGTTTTAGTGAACTATTTGCACAATTATACATTCATTTTCAAGGCAGCCTGTTCTAATCAACTAAACTTTTAAAAGCTTTGTCAGGTGTAAAATTGTGGCTGCCAAGCAACTGGCACAGTCAGAAGTCCTAACAAATCCTTTCCTGTGATCTCTATCCTAGACTCTGCCTCCATGTAATTATTAAATATTTTTAAATCCCACCTTTATTACATTATTAGTAACTCCAGACAGTCAACATACATTTTTCTTCCTCCTCCCATTTTTCCAACAGCAACAACCCTGTGAGGTGGGTTGGACTGAGAGGGACAGAGAAAGCGACTGGTCCAAAGTCACTCAATGAGCTTTCATGCCTAAGGTGGGGGCTACAACTGACAATCTTCTGGTTTCCAGCCTGGTACAGGTTGAAGAGAATCATGAAGTTGATTTTAGATGACCTGAAGTTCTAAAAATAGGAGGAAACTGCAGCAATGATGCCCCCCACCTCCTTCAAAAGACCAAGAAAATATCAAAAATGAAAAGCACATGGCCTGACACTTTGCAAGTAAACTTCTTTGTTGCCCAAAAGGGGGGTTAACTAGCAGTTTCACCAGTCCTTGTTTAGTCTGATATACCGACAAGGAGCTGCCTAGCCAACCTTATATTCTTGACCAGAAGTGAGACAAAGAATTTCTTCTAGAATTTTAAGAAAAACTAAATAGAACTACCTCTGCAATGATAATCATCAGCTCAAGCCCTTCAATAGCTCTGATATCATGACAACAGAGATTTGAAAGTGTTTTCAAACAACACTGAATCATTTTGTGTGGAAGTGCCTTCCGCTAAGACATTGAGACTCATTAGGTAAGGATCCTTCTCCATAAAACATTTTCCACACCATTATTCCTGTTTCAAACATATAGATTGACACAGGAAAATAGGGTCAGCAAAGAAATGGTCCCTAGTTGCCTCTAATGCCAATCAAGACTGAGATAATGCAACCTCAGCTCTTTAAAAGGCATACAAATAACTGAGCAGAGCAAGCCATGGTATTAAAGTAGGGGAGCTTGTTTGCTTTGGAGATGGCCTATTAGATACTAAATTTATAACCAGATCCCTAGGGTAACATTATCCTCTTCTGTTTAATTATAAGGCATTGAGCAAAACTCCCTGACTGTCAGTTTCAATAACCAGACCAACAGACAACGACATTCCATAGTCATCAAACCTAGTGTTTCCATTTTCCCCTTGCTGTATTTTTTTCTGCCAAAGCATCCCCTTGTTTGATCAAGATTTCCAAACTTGTTGGGAGCCAGAAGACACATCTACTGGAGCGAAATAATGAAATAGGAAGCGGTGGATAACTCACAGAGCTGAAAATGATTGGAAAAATGTTTCCTTTGAGCTCTTCTGGGAAGATGGAGGCACACTACTATCGACATGTATCAAATATTCCCACTGTAACCCACTTGTTGCTGCACAACAGAAGCAAAGCTGCTATCATGCCACAGGTGCCTGCACTCTTTAAAAGAACAATTTCATTAAACAATCCAAGCAGCAGAAGAGAATCAAGCTGAAAGCAACCCATAAAAGTTGCTAACCCTAAAAAGAATTTCATCCTATATTCAAGAAAAATAACTTATAGAGGTTCACACATATTATAAACCTATATGCATATTCATGAGTGGCTTATGGCACCTTCATATATCTTCCAATGATCACTGATGCAAGGCCTAACCCTAAACTTGTCCTCATTATTGTTACTTTGGCACAATAATATGGGATAACTATAGACAATGCTATGGGCTCTTCCTTGAGCCAGCATTAGCCGCTTGGTTTCTATGATGAAACTGAATGTAATGAAGACATTGATATCCAGATTTCAATTCAGTTTCTGTTAGTGATGCTGTCAAGGCATTCAGTCTGGATACTGGTTAGTACAGTCCTCCCTTAGGGGAGTTTTCATCTCCCTTCTCACCTATGCCAGGAAAGCAAGCACCAATCTCTCTATCTTACATGGGTAAGTCCTAAAGGACATGCAGTTTAGACCGATAAATTATTTTCAGATCTGCCTCACTCATTCTTGACATCTTCCCATACTACATAAGAAGTGGAGAATTTTTTTCCACAATTTTACCTTTTTTCCTATAACCTAACCTAGAAGCAGAAACACATAGAACTCTTCTGAAAATGATTTGTAAAATGATCCCATTCTTTCAAGTGAGCATATTAAAGAAACAGCCCGACTTGTAACTTTATCCTGTCCATATAAAAGGAAAGACCTACTAGGTGGTATCACCTAGCAATTTTGGCTGATTTTAGACAGCTAAGCAGGGTGTGACTGAATTAGTATTTGAGCAGGAGACCACTGAGAGATCTTCAGTAGGAAGTGAAAATAAAAACTTCTTAGGAAAAAGCTTCTGAACTGTTTCTAAGAAACGGTTGGAAACATAGATGTTCCTGTAAAGTCATCAAGGGACAAACGTGACTTGAGAGCAAGTTTATATATTTATTTTATTAAGGTACAAGAATAATGCTACAGATAATTGCTGCCTTCTTTGATTGTTCACTTTAAACAATATTACAAGCAGGAGGTTTTGACTGTGCATAATGGGCAGCATCTGGCTTTTCTGATTCAATATTACTTGGTACCATAACTGTAAATACTTCTGTTCTTGAATTCAGCTAAATGTGTTTACTGTTTCTTTAGAGGCATCTCATTTTCCAACCTGATCAAGTTAGAAGCAGCTGAGATTTAAAGGGGTTCACCTCTGGGAAATCAAGGAGTAGGAGAGAAAACAACTAATTTTACAAGCTATTAAAGATCTATTTTCTTTAAGCCTTATTGATGTTTTTTTTCCTAGGTTGGCCATTCAACAACACATTAAATACAAGTACTCAGAAGTAAATCTAATTTACCAACTGTGCTTGGTAAGCAAAATTAAAAGCTAAATAAGCTATCATTTTCAGGACTCCTCTTCCTCCTCCCTTTTGAGGAGAATATTTTGGATACTTTTCCACATTTCACTTCTATCTTCTAATAAGTCAGTCCAACTGCTTTGTGAAGCCCCAGCTGGCTAAAAGCTAGTTCTGCAGAAATGCTGAATCAATTTCAGATTCTCAAGGCTTGTCCCTTGTCCAACTCATATTTCACATTCCTATGAAATGGAGAAAGGCTGTTGTTACTCAACTAAGGTTTTTACCATTAAAGGCTCAAAACCTCATTGCAGAATTGCAACTATGTGGATTAAAAACAAGACAGAGCAACCTTTTATTGGTACGTATATTAGCTGATCTGAAATGCAGAGACACTTTTCTTCCAGTTTTTGTTTTAATTTGGTTCTTTCAATGTTGTGGTTAGCAGTAGTTTTTAAAGGAGAATGGGCAACTTTACCAAATGTTTCTTGACCACAACTCTCAATTACTCAAGTTAAGCAAGGGAAGATACAAAAGGCCAGGACCTTACAAATCAACCGATTGAAAAAGGCAATTAAGGTATAAAGTAGTTTGATTGAGAAAGAGTGATTAGATCATGGACACTCTTGAATATTGTGGTCAAGTGGCAACTATAACCTAATCTCTGCTGAGAACTGGAATAAGAATGTAGCTTGAATTAAATCTCTCTCTCATATACAGTACCCTGTTTCCTTGAAAGTAAGACATCCTCCAAAAATAAGGCCTATTTACAGTTTTGCCTCTCACTGAAATATAAGGCATCCCCCGAAAATAAGACCTCTCCAATAATAAGGCCTCGGACTTCTGGTTCTGGGCGGCCTCGGTGGAAAAATAAGACATCCTCTGAAAATAAGACGTAGCGTATCTTTGGGTGCAAAAATTAATATAAGACAGTAATAACAATAACAACAATAACAATAACAATTTTATTTATACCCCGCCCTTCCCCCAAAGGACTCAGTGTGACTTATAGGCACGTAAAAGCACAAACAACATAAACACTAAAAGTATATATAAAAATATTAAAGAAGATCTGAATTAAAAGGGAGCAATAATATGATTTCCAATAAATAATGTTAGAATATTCTAATTTAAATGCAGGAGGACAAGGACGCGGCTATTCCAAGCCAGCCTGTTGGAATAGATAGATCTTTAGAGCACGGCGGAAGATTTAAAGGTCAGGAATCGTTCGTATAGCAGGGGGGAGATCATTCCAGAGGGTGGGTGATGCCACAGTGAAGGCTCTCCCCCTGGGGGTCACCAGCTGGCATTGTTTGACTGGCGGCACCCTGAGGAGGCCCACTCTGTGGGAGTGTGTGGGTTGGCAGGAGGTATCAATGGGTAGAATGCGGTCCTGCAAGTAACTGGGCAGGAGTGGAGTTATGTGGGTGTATCCACTCGCTCCAAGAATCCCCCGTGCGGCTGCATTCTGGACTAGCTGGAGTCTTCAGGTACATTTCAAGGGGAACTCCATATAGACAGCATTGCAGTAGTCCAGACGGGAAGTGACGAGAGCCTGAGTGACTGTTCATAGGGAGTTTCGATCAAGAAAGGGGCGCAACTGTCGAATCAGGTGGACCTGGTTGAAGGCCACCCTGGCGACGGCTTCCACATGATGTTCCATAGACAGACGTACATCCAGGAGGACCCCCAAGTTGCGTGCCCTTTCTGTGGGGGCCAATGTTT
>JANHFO010001744.1:0-11261 GCA_032468095.1 Pareas carinatus
AGAGAGAGAGAGCGAGAGAGAGAGAGAGAGAGAGAGAGAGAGAGAGAGAGAGAGTGAACGATGGCAATTGCAGGCAGCAAGACTTTATTTTTTTAAAATATCTTTACATTTATCTTTATCTTTATATATTTATTATATATTATAGTTTGCCCTTAAAGGCTTGAGGTGCGCTGGGGGAGGTGCAGGGCCTTCACCAGGGGGGTGGTGTCATCATGGGGGGCGTGCTGCCATGCTGGACCTTTGCGATAAATTAGTGGCTTTTTGGTCTCAAAAAGGTTCGCCATCATTGACCTAGCTCATCTTAATTTGGAACTAGATTTTCCCATATATTTTCTACTGTTGCCATTCTTCTCTTGATTATTGCATTTTTATTACACCTGATTTATTGGACTGCTAGGGCTAATTTAGCTCTACATAAAAGAGAAGAAACTGTGCATAGGTAAAGTCTGTACACAATGATAACAGTTTTTAATATGTTACAGAAAATTGAGGTTTATGGTTTGATCAAGAAACATAGCAAAGCAATCAATTGTTGAGAGGAACAATCTTCTTGATTAAACTTACCTGCACTGGATCTTTCGTCCAGGTTTAGGGCCTTCAGGTTCCTTGTTGAGCTGGGAATATATATTTTGGTCATGCTCTCGTTCAAATTCTTCTTCATTGTATACCTTTCTGTTGATGTTATATGTCACACGTAGTGGCACTGTCTCATTGACAGCATTTATGTTTGGTTCCATTTCATTATATTGATCCTGACATTTTAAAAACAAATCTATTAAATTGGAAGAACATTTCATTTTGTTTTTCCCTTTATGCTATTGTTTCCTGGCTCACAATACTTCTGAAACTCAGACTCATCTTCAAACAGAGAGAACTATGCAATGTAAGGATAGCTTTAAGCATTGCTAAAAATGCCACTTGCTAACTGTTCTGTGATATTACAAAAGTTGGGTTAATTGGAGACTTCTGGTTCCAGTTCCCAGCAAATGAGGACCTAGCAGCCGGGGCTCCGGCTGTGAAAGTCCTTTTCTTCTATCGTATTGGTGACCTAAGAGTGAGTCCAAAGTTGCCCTGGAGAGGCAACTGAAGAAGGAAGTAAAGCTGGAAGGAGTGTTTGGTGGCGACCAACATGAAATGAACAACTTATTTCTCATTCTCCAGACGGCAGAAGAGGTGCCTTAAAATGCCACAAGCCAGGAACTGAGGACAAAAGCAAATATCTATAGAAGTCTACGGAAGTCAAGTAAGAAAGCCGCCAGCTCAGTGAGAAAAAACAAACTTTACTCTTGTATTTTCTTGACATCGATGTGTTAAAAGTGCAAATGAATGACAATTGATGCAATCTAGTTCAGTGAGTATGTGTAAGATGGCAACTAAAATGTAATGGACAATAAAAATGCCAGCAGAGAAGGGAGGAGATTTGGAAAGTGGAGAGCTGAGAAGAAATTTTAAATTTTTTTGGGAGATTGAGAAAATGAATTTGGACTTGGACTTAAAAGGAAAGAACTAAAAACAATATATGATAAAAGGTAGGGTTAAAAGAAGGAATTTAGAGACTTGGAGTCCAAGAAAACAAACTTTTAGACAAAATGGAAGTCAAACAGCAAGAAGAGGAAATGATGCAATCCCCCTATATGCCTGAATTTCTTCGGCCTGCATTGTTCTTTTTGTTAAAGATGGGTCTAATTTAGATCACTATTTGCTCATGGAATTGCTTGTAAGAGAGATCTTTGCTAAGCTGAGGTAGTGAAATCCTTGTTCTGTAATGTAAATCCCTGTGCTTCAATGAAGCTGGAGACTTTTGTTTCTGTAGGAATTTGTTCCTTCTCACTTTTCACTTTTTAATAGTGGCAATTACCTTTCTAAAATAATTTACACTTTTTTATATTTGATTATTAACCTATTTATGCAATCCACTGCTCCATACTCCTCTACCCCACCCCATCCCATTGTTAACTTACCATTTTTGGTCCAACTCTCTGTTCTCTTTCTTTACCAGGTCTATGTTGCTGGTATCTTGGTAACAGTTAGAACTGCTTAGAACCTTTGGTTTTTTTTAAAAAGTATCATCAATACCTGTCATTCTTAGTAGCACATCTATTAAACGTTCTATTGTGTCATGAGAAACGACCAACTTATTTAGCTTTATGCAACCATTTCTGCATATTTTTCAGGGCTAGGATCATGAAGTAATCTCTATATTGAAAGTCTAGATGGTAAAAGATTATATGGAAAAATGTATCACCTTGATATAATTTATTTATTTGTTCAATTTCTATGGCTACTCATCTCAGTCAATGACTCTCTTGTAGAATTGCTGTTATTTTTAACCATAGTTCTGAAGCACTGTGGTAGCTGAGGGGTCAACTGGAATACACTTTTTCTTGTGTGCTACCTGAGAGCTATAGAAATTCTGTGTCAAACTGTTTAGAGTCAAGTACAATCCAAAACAAGATTTCAGCAGCATTGAATCATGACTGAAGCCCCATTCATTTAGTACTGTATATGCAGCCATATATAAAC
Organism: Pareas carinatus; assembly: GCA_032468095.1. Classification (NCBI taxonomy): domain Eukaryota; kingdom Metazoa; phylum Chordata; class Lepidosauria; order Squamata; family Pareidae; genus Pareas; species Pareas carinatus. The sequence continues at coordinate 2,524 of JANHFO010001744.1, forward strand.
AGGGTGGGGCATTGATTAGAACATGGTACTTGCCATCTTGCAGATTTTGACCACATGGTCTTTGCCGCTGATGCCCCTGGGCTTCTCTAACCTCATTTATTAAAAGAGAAAAGGGATTTTCTTTATTTCTAGGATCCTTCTTATATTTGAGTTTGCTCAGGCAAAGCTTTCTTCATTTTCTTGATAATGACCCTTTGATGAATGGGAAATCTCGGTATCTATTTTCCAGATGATAGAAAGACCTGAAGATGTTCTGAACTTTTCCAAGCTGTCTCCTCTTTTTGAAGCACCAAGAAGACCATAATAACACAGCTGTCAGTTATGGTATCACTTAACTCATTAATTTATAGCTAAAGCTCCAAAGTGAATTTGACCTATAGTATTTGATTATTTTCAGACAGGCAGATTATTTGGGGTGCTAAAAAAGAACAGCAATGACTAGATGTAGCATTTTTACAGTCTTAGAATGGATATGTTAAAAATAACAGTTTAAAATGTAGCTCTAAACTATGGAGCAAAATTTCTCTTTTTTCCACCAAATGTTAACATTTTGCAAAATGAGTTTTCTCAGATTTTCTATGAATTTTTCTCTTATTGACTTAACTGATGTTTTTTGGAACCTTTACTTCTGATTTTTAGACATTATGCACTAGACAATGGGGAGCATTCAACATTCTACCTGAGGAATCAGAATTTGTAATTTGCCTCTATGGCAAAGTAACATGTTCTCCATATAAACTGAAAGTTGCATATATAAATGGAAAAAGGAATGATACAAGGTTCCTCACCCAGCTTATGGTGTTGGGCCATTTTTAGTTAAGTGCCAATTAGAACTACAGCCACAGCCTGAAACTGCCATGTAAGGGTAAGTTTCAATGGAGAGGAAATTTTTCTTCTATTTTCTGGAGTAAAGGAGACAATGGTAAAAAGTTTGGTGCAAGTTCAAAAGTTCAGTTTTTGAATCTGCAGAATAAATTGGGTGTAAGTTCTGTGAAGTCTCCTACTCCTACTCCACTCCTCTTCAGTTTAAAGAACACAGCAAAAATTCAGTATTTGCATAAAGCCACCTTTCAAGATCAGATTTTTATACTGGGTGAGATTTTGCCTCCTTTTGATCGTGATCATGAACCTGTTTGGACCTTATTCCTTTTCAAAGACCATGATCTGCAGTTTGAGGTTATAAGGCTCCCCTTTAAGCAAATGCTTAGAAATCAAATAACTTCACAAATGCTTTGAAGTCAAATGGCTTTATTACAATTAGGTAAGAATTTCTCTTGATGCGAGGGTCAACAAGAGTGTTGATGACATGTCAAGAGTTGTCTCCTTGCTCGCAATCACATCAGCGCTAATAAGCAAACTTTATGTAGAATAAGCATCGGTGCTAACACTGATGCTTTCTAGCAAACCTCATTCTAAAGGCATGTAATGTGAGAAAGCTTCATTATTGGAAACAAGGTCGAGGTGGACTCTGCAGGTGCAAAACAGGGTGGGGAGAAGTGCAAATAAAGAATGTATGTGAACCGTGCGAGGGATGCGCAGAAGGAGTATGGGTAGGAACCATATGCAGAAGGGTTATGGGTAGGAATCATGTATGAAGAATAGAATGTATATGAGAACTTTGTGACGGAGGGATGAGCAGATTGTAAAAAGGAAATGTGCCAAAATTGTTACTTGTTTTTCTGTCTTGATGTGTATAAAGCTGATACAGCCTTTTCTTCCAGGGGGCTACTTCCTCTGAACACTGCCACTAGAGGAATGCCGGTCACCCACTTCTTGCCTTACCTAACGCAATGAAGTGTTTAATTTTCCTCCAACCTCATCCCGAACCTATGATACTCAGGTGATCTTCAGGAGGTTCCCTAAATGCTCAAAGGAATCTAACAGGGTATACATTTATCCAGTTTTATTATTAGAGATCCATTTGGCTTCTCGTAGCATAGTGATGGATTGGTTCTTTCCTTGTCCAAATAAAGCCAAATAAAGCCTTAGATCAGTGACAGCTAACCTTTTAGACAACGAGTGCCCAGATGAGTTGTGACTAATGAGTCGCGGCTCGTGACATCGTCGCCCGACGCCGCTACTTTCTCAGCATGTGCATGGCCCTGTGATTTCATTGCCTGGTGCTGTTACTCCTTTCTGAGCATGCTCAACTGGGGGGCGATGCTGGGGTAACTTGGCTTTGTGACAGCAGAGAGGGCTCTGCATGCCCACTGTGGCACATGTGCCATAAGTTTGCCATCACTGCCTTAGTTGATCATGTCTTGAACCTGCAGGGTATACGAGGCTAAAATATTATATGAGTGACCAACTTGGAAGAGTCATCTGGATGAGTAAATGAAACTGGATACAGGTAGCTCTCAACCTATGTTCATAATGGGGACTGCCCTTTATGGTTGCAAGCGATAATAACCATTAAGTGGCTTGCTTAATGATCCCCACCCCCTGCTCTCCCTGATGCCACCATTAGACAAACATGTGAGTCTTTAAGTGAGCATGGAGTACCTCATAGGTGAGAAAGGGCTGAGAGGTGTGCCGCCTAACTGAGTCCATAAAGGAGGCAGATAAGCAGTAGAAAGCTTTGCTAAGCCAAAAACAGCCTAGTGGAGGGTAAGAACCAAGCTAGATTAGGGCCTAGCATCCCATTCCAATGCCAGGCTCTGTGCTAGACTGATGAGGTCATGGTTGTAGTCTGGACCTCTACTCCGATCAGCTGGCTGTTGGAAGATGGTAAACCTCTCCTGGCTCTTGCTAGCTTTGGGGAAGTCAGCCACTTGCATGCAATACCTTCCCAAAACCTTCCCCTTATTTAATCTCCCTTTCCTCCCCCAGAAATCCATATTTCTTCAATAAAGAAAACAAAAAAGCTAGGAGAGACAGACTGGTTGATCGCCCTCTCAATTAGGTGCCAAAATCAAACTCACTATCACTGCCCTTCCATCTCCATCACATTAAACCACTTATTTTACTAATTTTACTGCATGCTTAGAAAGATGATGACAATATATGTAAGTTATTCACCTTGATGAGTCATTTCCAGGCTGAAGATAGAGGAAAGGAAGGAAGGAAGGAAGCAAGTAAAGAAAATCCTTCTGCAGCTTTTTGCCTTAAGGAGCTAAAGAAAAAGTTCACCTCTAAAGAGAAAGCGGCTGTAGCACAAATGTGCATCAAACAGCCATAGCAGAAACTAGGCCCTGAAGGCAGTCAGACAGGCAGCACAAAGCAAAGCAATTATTAAGTTAGCTAGCAAGAAACAGGAGAGGTTTGCAGTCTCCCCGGGGCCAGCTGGTTGGGGAAAAAACCCGAAAGCAGCCACCATTTCTGCAAAGAATCGTCAGAGCACAAAATATGGCGGCTGTTTCCAGGAGGCAGGAGGAACAGGCCCAAGTGCTATGAGGCTTTTTTAGGGTGGAATGGAGGGAGAGCGCGGTGGGGGGGCACTGCAGTGTCCCTGTGATGAGTCGTAAGGGAGAATGACCGAAGGGACTCTGCAGCCGCCATACGCTTGAAACAGAGTTGTATGTAGCTTTTGGGTGATCAATCATAACCTGGAACAGCCATTAAGCGACCAGTCGTATCTTGAAGATTATCTGTATTAGGGACATATTTCTCAGTGCCTAAATAGCTACACTCACCCCTGCCCATTTTGTAATGTAATTATCAAGGCTGGGAATTCATAGCCTTTAGTCTGCTTGTATTGTCACTGAAGCTTTCATGATTGTTGGAGCCCATCAACCGTTGCCAGTTTGGTCTAGTGGGTAAGGCACCAGGCTAGAAAGCGAGCAACTGTGAGTTCAAGCCCCACCTTAGCCATGAAAGCCACATGGATGACTTTGGACCAGTCACTCTCTCGTAGTCCAACCCATCTCACAGGGTCGTTGTAGGGAAAATAAGAAGAGGAAGATATGCTGGATATGTTCCCCACCTCGAGTCATTTGTAAAAATAATAAAGGTGGGATATAAATAAACCAAGGCACAGAGGATGTTGATAGAAAAGAGTGCCTTTTCAATGGTAGTCCTCAGTATGTGAATACTTTTTAGGGAAGATAACAGATGCTGCTACCTTCTGAAAACCTGTCTTGGCCTTGCAAACAAGTGTTTATTGTAATTGAAATGCCGGGCTTATCTTCTAGAACATAAATCCATGAATGTACATGAAGGCTTTCTTCGAAGGACAAGCAGAGAGAGAAAGGCAGATATAAATCAGATCTAGATTTCTGGACACAGTCCAGTGAGGAGGAAACTTAATGGAAGGAATTGATACCGGAGTCTAACAGCAGCACTGAGGGGGCTCTGGATTGGCTAAACCTTTTCAGAAACAGCAACAGCCAGTGGCATCTCTTAAGCACAGTTGATCCTAGCTGTCTCTCAACTTCTCACAGATGAACTCTGCTGGTTCTCAGGGTGTCCAAATGCTCCTTTCTATCATTCTGCCTTGTATGGTTGTCTGACACAGAAGTGTTTGCAATGGTGGAAAATATCTGTAGCTTGGGTGTAGAAGGAAGGTGGAGGTTCGTTTTCTGAGTTTGTGGGTTGGTTTCCGAACGTTTCGTTACATCGTTAGGTAATATCTTCAGCGGATTTTTAGAGGATGTCAGTGTCGGTGTTCTGCTTATAAGGGCTTGGTGAGATCAGTAGGCGTTGTGATGGGCTGGTTACCTTTGGGGAGGATCTAGTGACGGCTCTTGTGAGGGGGCTGGGGTGAGTCGCATATGGAGACGGACTTGTGATGGGTCTTGTAATAAGGAAGTCAGGGGAAGGGAGTTGGGCGGTGAAGTGGTGATGGGGAGGTTGTCGGCTGGTTGAAGGTTGGTGCTGGCCGCACCAAGCCCTTATAAACAGAACACCAACACTGACATTCCCTAAACATCCACAGAAGTTATGACCCAGCCTGGTAATGAAATGTTTGGAAACCAACCCCCAAGCTCTGAAAACGAACCTCCACCTTCACAGGAGTGTTTCTGGTCTGGGTAAAAGGGCCTCTGGATCAAGATCTGAGGGACAAGTCATGGGAGACTTGCTTCCATCTTTTTGCTGGGCCAGGACCACATGAGGTAATCTTCCTGTTCTTCTTCGTTTGAGGATAGTAACCCGGGAAGAGATTATCCCTGAACCGTTTTTTTTTAAAAAAATCTCTAACTCCATTTAATATTTAATATAATTAAAAAGTATGAAAAATGGTTTTACTGTTACTGCTTTGATTTCCTCTTCTTTCAAATAAAACATTTCTGTAACTTGATTTACAAAAGACTTGCTTTCGAAAGGGGTGTGTGTGGGGGGGGGTTTGTTGCGTGGTTAAAACCCTCCGCCTCCAAAGATCGGACTTCTAATTAAAGATCTTCCAGATTTTGGAAGCTACCGATCCAGGTAAATGCCTGGGCTGCTTCCTACGCCCCTGGGTGTCCAAACGGGAATCGGCAACCGCATCTTGCTCAGACTATTATTATTTTTTTTTAACCACGGAAAACAGAAAAGGCGCTGCCGAAAAGCGCCACCCGGTCCTTTTTTAGTTTATCTAGACTGAAGCCGCGACCAGCGGGCCAGATTGAGACGGAGGGGCGGGGCCCTGGGTCGGGAGGCGGGGCGTCGCGAGAGGCTGAACGGAGCCTCTCCCGGAGAGCCGCCGGCGGAGGTGAAAGGACCGGGCGTCGAGACGGCGCCACTGTTGCTTTCGGCTCCGGCTTCACTTCTAGCCGTTTCTTGTCCCCGAAAGTCGCCAAGCGTCGAAAAGCTCCGCACGAGGCTCGGTAAGTGCCGGGCGGGCAGCGCACCATGAGCGCCGATTGCAGCAGCTACGTGAACGCCGACCAGGTGCTGGTGGGCTCCTTCAGCTGCCCGCGGGAAGACGGCGAGGCAGGCGCGATCTATTGCTGCGGCTTCCAGGATATCAAGTATTGTTGCGACGACCCTAACAGCTTTTTCCCTTACGAGCACAACTACATGTGGTGGCTCAGGTGAGGATAGGGAGGGGGCTTGTCCTAACCCGGGAGGTACATAAATTGGGGAAAGAGGGACTGAGACGATATTGTTATGCACTCTGCACATGCTCAGGAGGAAGAGATTACCCCGGTGCCTAAAGTGAACACCAGAGGCTGCACTCCAGCACCAATTCAAACGTGGGAGTTGCTGATCTCAGTTGAGGAAGGAATCGAGTGTGACTGTTCTAATGTTACTGTAAAGTAACAAATATAGGGGATGTTTTAATATGTTCTTAATTCGTTTTTGTATTTGCTCGTGTTTTTTAAACTGCCTGTAAGCCGCCCTGAGTCCTTCGGGAGAAGGGCGGGATATAAATAAAATTTTATTATTATTATTATTATTAACTGTAATATGGAACCTGGTAATCCAATTTTTCCTATTCCTGAGCTCAACAGGGCTTGCCTTTCTGTGTTGGATTCCCATCCTCCCCACTCACTAATGGGAATTCTAATTGCAGATGATAGTCATAATCTAACACATTATGGTGCCTGGAGAGGGATTAGACTTTCTGGAACTGATTGCCATGGTTGTTTGAAAGTTACTTGAAATGGGTAAATTTTCCTTTACAGTCTCAGGATGCAAATGGTTTTCAGAAAGAGTGCAGTAAAGTAAGAGGTATTTGCAATAGCATAAAATAACGAAACCTAGGAAATAACCTAGGATTGTTATCCTTTTCCTCTAGAGTTCGAATGGAAGCTTTTAAAAGCCAATGAAACCTGAATGTTAGCATGATAGCTAAAAAAATCAGCAATACTCACAAATCACAGAAGAGATAGTTCTGATATGAAAATATTGGTTGGGCAAATATTGTAGTGGAAGACTTGGTGCTCTCTGAGTTGTTTGCTTGCAGACATTTTATTACCCGACTACGCAATATCATCAATGTTAGCATTGTTATCTGGTGTGGTAATGAAATGCTATATATACACTTTCTTTTTTTGGTTTTTTGTGTGGTTCTGCACTTGAACACCTAAAGGTGATTCATAATGACTTCAGACAAAGCCATGAATAGTTATTTAGAAGATTGTGCTAATGATAGTATGTGGAAAACTGCCTGATTTCAGGGCTTGTTCCAGTACTCCAGAAACAAGAGATCTGATTTGGCTCAATCTGAGAGTAAGTCTGGTGTCACTCAGTAAGCTGATCAGAAAGAGATTCAGAAAAATTGAAGCACCCTGTCTCCAATTGTAGAACACAAGAAATACAAATTTGGCCTTTTGTTTTTCCAACCAAAAAGGGATAATATTTTCCTGCATAATTGATAGTTATGAAAACATAAAACACAGCAAATTTCTTAGACACTCTTGTAGGGATTTGTATTGAAAAGTCAACCAACCTGTGGATCTTCTCCATAAATTAAATTAGCTTAGTTTTTGTAAATTAATCCAGTTGATAACATTGGTATAAGGTGATGCTTTCAAACCTAATGTTAGTGTGGAAGTTTGCTAGCGGGTGTGCATATTGCTTGTGATTGGTTTGAGCTAACCAACACAGTCATATAGCAACCTTGCAAATAGTATGATGAAAGTCAAGAAGTGCAACATAGCAACAGGATTCATCAGAAGTTTCATTTTAGTATTTCAGTTATACTATAAAAGAATAAGACACTCTGTCCCCACGTAGCCTGTTATCTGGGAAAGTGTGATCACTTCACTTAAGGAGAGAAGAGTCTCTACTTTTCATTAGATAATTTTCTGATGGTGAACTATTAACTTAGAAGTTTTTATGAATATGTATTGTGTATATTAAAATCATAGAATCAAAGGCAAAAATGAAAAAAAAACTCAATTCTTTGCTGCCGGTTGCTCACAATTTCTACAGATCAGTTTATTAAATGTTATTGGTTTTATCTAAAGCAGATAAAATGCTTTTTTATTATGAATTGTTTTTCATAGTTCTAGTCTAATATATTTAATTTTGCATTGGGGATACTCTTGGTAAAAAGAATGCATACCCTACGCGCTGTGTAATTAGAGAGCCATAACTATTTTATCCCAGTGATTCACAATAATTCATAATGCACTATATTTTTGCTGGCTTTAAGTGATGCATATTCATTTTCCCAAGGAGACTTTCTTTCTAACATCAGCTCATTTCCTTATTCCCAAATGGTTTGCCCAAATATTGCTGAAAAATTTATCCTTCTTGGACAATTCTGAATCCAGCCTTTTGCTTGTCATCATGGTTTATCAGTCAACAACACAGAATTATAGATTCATAAAGCAAAATTCCTAAATGACTATGGCTCAGATTGTTTTGAATAACAGTAGCCTCTCTTTTGCCTCTACTAAGCACCTTTTATTAAGTCTTAATTAAACCTTCAACCTACTTCTCCTTCTAAAGCATTCTGTGATTATACAGAAGCCCATCCACTTCTACAGAAGTCTCTGATTTTTCCATTTCGGCTTCTTTTTCTACAGTTCCCACTCTACATTTTTAAAAATCTTGATTGCCTTTTTTCTTACACATTAACTTCTCAACAATATGTATCTATTCCTTTCTATAATCATGTTCTCTACTGTTCACAGATTAAGATGTTTAGTTTTGTCTTTGAAATATTGATCCATTTTACTAGAAAAACTCTAAGAAATAGAAAAACTGGGTGCTTCCACCTGAGAAATTTGCATCACTCTGGATCAGATCCATGCACCCGTGATACATATTCTTCAGCATATGTTGCTGTTCAGATTCCCTCTGTTTTCTTTATCCTTTTGTATGGAGTATGCCAGGGCTTTTTTAAAAACTGCATTACTAGCAAGATG
>JANHFO010001744.1:21558-33455 GCA_032468095.1 Pareas carinatus
CCCCAAGAAGCGGGTTTCAGGCGTGAGAGGCAGAGCTCTCTCTCTCACGTCCTGTTGCCTCCAGGACCGGAAGCTGTTTCCCGAGTGGCTGTAGTTTTCGACGTACTGATGTAGCCAGTTGATTCCATCTCTAGTCATTGGGGGCATTTCTTTGCCCTCGGTGGAAAGGGCTCGCAACCTGGGTGTTCTCCTGGACTCACGGCCGTCATTAGACGATCATATCATGGCCGTGGCCAGGAGGGCCTTCCATCAAGTTTGCTTGATGCACCAGTTGCGTTCCTTTCTAGATCGGGACTCGTTATGCACAGTCACTCAAGCGCTTGTCATTTCTCGCCTGGATTACTACAATGCTCTCTATATGGGGCTCCACTTGAACCGTACTCGGAGACTGCAATTGGTTCAGAATGCGGCCACACGGGGGATTATGGGAGTCACGGGGCGCTCTCATATGATCCCCCTCCTGGCTGCACTGGCTGCCTGTGGTCATAATAATAAAAATAGTTATAATGATAATTATAATGATAATGATAATGATAATAGTAAAATGTAATTTGTCATTAATACATCCTGCATAAGACAAAGGCAAAGTTAACACGGAGTTCCTGTTTATCTTCCTATTTACAGGAAGATGTGTGGGTAAGTAAAGAAAAGAAAAAGTGAAAATAGTTCATGCAATTATAAGAATTCAGTTTTTTTATTTGGCTGCAATCCTCAGAGTTGCTGATTCTCTTATATATGAATTTCACAGACTTTCTCATATATAGACTCTATGATTCCTTATTTAATAATGATAACTTGAACTAGATATAACTAAGTAAGCAGGACTTTATTTCTCACTGAAATAAATGTGATCACAGCGATATATTTTGAATCTTACACCTTCAGATAACTGGGTATTTCCTAGCCAGCTGTAATATTTGTGTTATGTTTATCTGCAGTCTTGCCCAATGTACTTTAAATTAAAGGAGTTGTGCTGTGTTTTTAAAGCTACATAAAAATACGTTCAGTCAAAATATAAAATATTAACTGGAATGCACTTCTGTCTTGTATCTAAACAGATATCTAAATTAGATATCTATACACAGATATCTAATTTAAAGCTATTTTATCTTGACTAAGGAGTGCTATGCTAAAGAAATTTCTCGAAACAGTTATGTAGATGATTCTGTATTTTTTTTCAATTGCATAAATTATGGCACTACCTTTTAAATTTGTTTGGAAGCTTCAGTTGGTCCAAAACACAGGAATCAGAATTTGGATTGCAGTAGCTATTAGTGTAACCATATTGTTCCTAGAGATACTATGTGATTATCATACGCATTGATTTCTAGTTGTTTGGTACCTAGTACATGATAAAAATTATAGAAGTATATGGGGGTTATACTATTTGAGGCCATTATATGAGTCACTGTTCCTAGTGCTTTTCCTGCCTCAGTTCATCTGTCTATAACTTCAATCTATCCTTATAACTTTGAGTTGGGCAGGTAAGTACTAGTCTATAAAGTAAATAAAAGTTGCAGACCTGCATTTATCTTTACATTTTCTCGGTCTCTGACTAAATATAAATTCCAAGTATGCTGGATTTATTATGATTATGCTGCATTATTTATGGCTCTTAATACAACATCAGAAAGCTGCAACTCCTCTGCCTCAACTTGAATACTTCAAATTGTATTCTGTAATAAGTTCAACATCTGCATTTTCTTTCACACTTACACAAATACTAAGTTCTGCTGTGCTGCCTCATTGTGATAGTGGGGGGCAGGAGGTACTTCTGGTAGGGATGAACAAAGAAAGCTGGGAGTGTATGTCAAGAATAAGTCATCTAAGTCATGAAGGTCATGCTAACCAGTGGGGTTTTTTGATCATAGAACACACTGGAACACAGTTCTGGCATCTTTTTTGCCTTAAATGCAATAAATTAAATTTGTTAAGAACTGAATATACAAGTTTTTAAATTAAAGATTAACAAGATATGCATTCCAGTACATTTTTTCTTGCAAAAAAAGCACTGATGCTAACTACCCATCTAAACAAGCAGGTGCTTATGATATCGGAAGAAGCTGAAAGCAGAAGATCTCTTCAATGACAAGGCCAAAGCATTCATTTCATACTTTATGGAAAAGGCAGTTGTAAACTATTCTTGTATTTTACCAAGAAAATCACATAAAAAGACTGTATAAAAATATTGACAATGCAATAATGGATGATGGCTCCCTTAGGTCAGACGGTACTCAACATACTACTCAGAATTTTTTGGGGAATAATAATGTTTCAAATAATAATAGCTAATGACATGGATAAATTTAAGTCTTCAGGACCTCTAGATATTGATGTTGCCATTTAGGAAAAGAAAATCTGAAGTAGCAGAGACAGAATTACAGTGAAAACATGAAATGTAAGAAGCGCAATCATGGAAAAATGTAACACAGTGAAGGATGAAGTGAATCAACTATTATGTTAACATCTTAAGCATCTGTAAATTGATGCTTGAAATTGGACACTTTTACTCCTAAAACTACACTGTAATCTTAGGAGTGCAAAGACATAAAAGCAAAGAAGGAACTTGCTTTCATATTTAGGAAAGGTATGGGAAAAACAACCCTTGGTTACAATGCAATCAGTGATAGAATAGAATTATGATGCAAAAGAATAGAAGATTCATGAGGTTTTTAAGTACAATGTAAAACTTGCAAGTCAAATGTCATGCTTGTCATTGTATAACAATGTCAAAGTTGATAATATTAAGAAGGAAGATGTAACTGGACTATATGACCTAGGAACACAGAAAATAACTTCATTGGTTTCATGCAGCCTTGCGACCAAAGGTTGCCCATCCCTACTTTATAGTCCTTAATTGTAAATGAGCTCATTGTATTGAATTGGCTAGCCACCTTTAAGTCACTATTCAAATATTTTTTAAAAAAATGTGGAGCCTCAGTTCCAGTGACTACAGGTTCACTACAGTAACACATGCTTTGTACTTCATGATCCACTTTCTTTATAAATCACTAGCTTTTTGTACCTGTATTCTGCTACAGAGTTTTTTTTAATTTCTGCATACTTCCCCTTCTCTATTTCTCCTCTTTGTCACCCTCTTTCACAGTCTCTCCCCTCCTCCTCTTTCTCTCCCTCTCTTTCTTCCTCTTCTCTCTCTCTCTCCATGTCTCAGCTTCTTCATCTCCCTCTCTTCCCATCCTCCTCTCTATTTCTCCTTCTTTGCTTCTCTCAGCTTTCTGGCCCAAAGAACTTTAGTGCTGGGGAGGAGCTGAACTAACAGCTGAGATCATCTGGCCCATGGTCAGCGCTATGGCAGCCAGCTGATTAGCAGTGTATCGCAGCTCCTACACAGCAGTACAGTTATTTTTGACAGGCCGGGTTAGCCCATCCTGCCGGTCAGTTGATCAGATCAGCTGGCCAGTGGTCAGCTGATTAGCAGTGTTATTATCACTTCTCCATCCATTCTCTCTGCACCTGCAGGTGCCGTGCGGCCATTAAAATATTGCGGCCAGGCCATTGTCTCTCGGCAGGCTGCTACGCTGCTGGTAAATGCCGATCATTTTAACCGCATGAAGGAAGTGCATGCACAGTGTGTTTTTTCAAAAATGTTAAATAACTGTTGAAAATTAATATTCATAAAAATTGTTTCTTTGTGAGCTCCTAGGTGCAAGACCAAGGTATGTAGCCAATTTCATCTTTGTAGTGTTAATGGTTTTGGAGATATTGTGATGATAGATGATAGATAGTCAGTCAGTGAGTCTGTGAATGAATGAGTGAATCATTTTTGAGAAATATATATATGCTTCTTTGGGGGAGGGTGTCTTACCTGCCGCCTTGAAGGAGGCGGTGGTGAGGGCCTTGCTCAAGAAGCCTTCACTGGACCCAGCTCTTTTAAGTAACTATCGTCTAGTCTCCAACCTTCCCTTTGTGGCGAAGGCTGTTGAGAGTGTAGTTGTTCAGAAGTTCCCTCGGTTTCTGGATGAAGCTGTCTAACTGGATCTGTTCCAGTCCAGTTTCCGGTCTGGCTACAGCACGGAAACGGCATTGGTCACGTTTGTGGATGATCTCTGGAGGGCCCGGTATAGGGGATGTTACTCTATCCTGATCCTATTAGACCTCTCAGCGGCTTTTGATACCATCGACCATGGTATCATGCTGCACCGGTTGGGGGGGTTGGGAATGGGAGGCACCGTTCTTCGGTGGTTCTCCTCCTACCTCTCTGACCGGTCGCAGTCGGTGTTGGCAGGAGAGCAGAGATTGGCGCCATGTCGCCTCACTTGTGAGGTGCCACAGGGGTCAGTTCTCTCGCCCCTTCTGTTTAACATCTATATGAAGCTGCTGGGTGAGATCATCCATGGTATTGGGGTGGAGTACCATCCATACGCTGATGACACCCAGCTGTACATCTCCACCCCGGGCCACCCCAACGATGCCGTGGAAGTGATGTCCCAGTGCCTGGAGGCCATGCGGATCTGGATGGGGTGCAACAGACTCAGACTCAATTCCTCCAAGGCTGAGTGGAGGTGGATGCGGGCGTCTCGACATAGTCAGCTTCTTTCATCGCTGACTATTGGGGTCAAAATACTGGCCCCCACGGAAAGGGTTCACAATCTGGATATCCTCCTGGATGCACGGCTGTCCTTGGTAGATCATGTAGCAGCCATCTCCAGGAAGACCTTTTACCAGATTCGCCTGGTCTACCAGTTGCGCTCCTTTCTGGATCGAGATGCTATGCGCACAGTCACTCAAGCCCTCGTCACCGCCCGCCTGGACTACTGTAATGCTCTCTAAATTGGGCTCCCCTTGGGATGCATCCGGAGGCTTCAACTGGTCTAGAATGCGGCCGCACGGGGGATCATGTGGTGCCGGGCAGTGCCCCTGTGACCCCTCTCCTGCACAAGCTGCACTGGTTGTCAGTGGGCTTCCAGGTGCATTTCAAGGTGTTGGTGACCATGGCTTAGGACCCAGTTATCTACAGGACCGTGTTCTACCAGCAAATAGCTTCCTCGGACCAGTCCGCTCCCACAGAGAGGTTGCCGTCGGCCAGACAATGTCGGTTGGTGACCCACAGGGGGAGAGCCTTCTCTGTGGCAGCTCCCACCCTCTGGAATGACCTCCCCCCAGAGATTTGAACTATTTCCGACCTCCGTACTTTCCGCCGTGCTGTAAAAACACACCTTTTTAACCAGGCCGGTTTGGCCTAGTTTTCACACCTTCCCCCTGTGAAAATTTAATTTTACATGATAATTTTAAATCTGGTTTTAAATTGGTTTTAATATTGAGTTTATTCTAAATTTACAGCCACTTTAAATATTTCTTTTTAATTCACTTTTAAAATTTGTAGTTTTGTATATTTATATTTTATTGACTGTACACCGCCCCGGGTTCCTTTGGGGAGAGGAATGGTATATAAATTTGATTAATAAATAAATAAATAAATAAATAAATAAATATAGATAAATATATTTAATATGTTGTAGTATTTAACACAATTCATTGAAGATTTTTTAAAATGTTAATTGTGAATATTTCTTGATGTCTTGGATCTACATGCAGTCAAGAGGCCATATTTGCATGTTCTCTGATGCTTAAGTCGATCATTGCTTCATCTCTATTCAAGGATAACTAAACTCAAACCAGGCTAAATATGCTTTGGACTTGAAACAACTAATGAACTCAGTAAGTTAAAATGTTCCCTGATGCCATCCAAGGAACTGTCTTCTGAAATAAACTTTACAATTATTCCTTATAGACATTTCCTCAAAACTTTAGCTATTTTCTAAAATGAATATCATGTGAACGGATGCTGCTGACAGTTCTGTTATATGTAACCGAAACTATTCAGAAAATGAGCATTTACTTCATCAACTATTCACTGACATTTTTTATGCAGTCCCATGAGATTTTTATATGATTAAGGGAAACTCTCTTTATTACATTTGGTAATCTATACTCTCAAGGGTCTGATCTCATTACAACATCTAAAAAAAAGAGGCTTGTTTAGAAACAAAACTTCTTCCAGAATAAGAAAAAAGATATTATTATAACAATTGTTTTGACCACCTGAAACAACGACAGATTAACTCATTCCAGAATTGTAAAATGAATAATTTTATATTTTTCTGACATTATTATTTGCTTTTTCTATGCTAGGAACTTGACTGTATCAATCAGAGAAACTCATGATCCACAAAAAAATAAACCTTATTCCTCAATATCAAAACATGTCTGTTCCTAAAAACCCTAAATTAGCTATGAGCTATATAAATACTGGATGCAAAATTCTTCTAACAGAGATGATTTGAAAAATTGTTTTCCATATATACACATGCACAGAATTAGGAGAGAAATGCTGCAGATATTTTTAATACTACTTTATTCCAAAGTACAATTTTTACAATTACTGACATGGCTTTCTAAATTGTCTCTGAAAAATTCATGTGTCACCAAGATTGAGATGACCAAATGATCCTAAGATAATTAGCAAATTATTCATTAACTTTTGTAAGAAGTTGATTAATTCATCAGTTGAAAAGATACAATCACAAACCACATAATCCATCAAGTTCTACAAAAGAAATCTTCTCTATGAACTTGTTCCTCTGTGTGAACCTAGAAATTCTGTAAGATATCCACTGGGTGTACATACACAAAACATGTATGATACAAAAAGAATGTGGAATTAATTTCAAACTTTTTTCCATTATATCTTAGGTATAATCAAAGCATCTGGTCCATATTGAAATATTAAAACATGTTGAGTAGATTGTATCACCACAGTTCTGAATTAAGGAGACAAAATTTCAGTTGAAATCAAGAAAACATTTTAAATAGTTGTTACAAGTAATTGATTTAAATGTAATTTTTTTAAAAAAATGTAAAGCAGCTTATTTCTCAGAAAAGTTATAGATCTTCTCTCTATCACAGTCAGGATGAATTTCATGAAATTATATCTCTGTATTTCTGTCTTTGACTCAGCTTTCTCAAATGGCTTCAGGAATCTCTCCTAAACATATGAGGTAAGAAAAAGTCTTTAGGTATTACAGTGTTTTTCAATTACACTTTAAATGGAAACATTTTTATGCTGACATTGAGCCTCTTTATCTCTCAAATCCATCTGAAATACCATCTCTCTTTCTTTCATCTCCAACTCCATCAGCCTGTTTCATTCCCTTAAGATCTGTAAAGTATTCAGTAGCTAACTGATTAGGAGTTGCATTTATTTTTTGTAGTTTCGTCTTTCAACAACTCTTTTTTTTTAAAGTCAGTAACGGTCTCATACCTTCTCTACCAGCTATTACCAGTATTGTGAAGGTTGTTCCACAAATTCCTTTATTAAGGCAGCTTTGAAACCATCTAGAATCTTTTCTAGTTTCCAGTTCTATTTTATGTTTAATGTAATTATTCTGGGTAATTCTACTTCATGTTATTTCTTCAGACTTTCTTACATTTTCCAATTTCTGTTACTTTTCAGTTTTTTAAAATCAGATTCAGTATCCTGCTCGGTTGGTAAAATTACAAGTATAGCATGGAAGTGGCACAACTTCTTTTAAGCTTATTTAGTGTATTATATATGTATCATCACCACACACACACACACACACACACACACACACACACACACACACACACACATCAAGTTAGAATCAATATTAACAATTTGAAGTATATTTTATTTTTAATCAGTTTTTCCCCTCATAATGCAATATTTTAAACATGGAAGACAATATTGTATTCAACTTTTATTTACCCATAAGACTGGTTAATTATTTAACTGTGACATTCTCTGAACAAATAGCATAGGACATCTGTTGTTTCGCTTTAGCAAGGTACATCATAAAATGCCACCATTGTTAATTACAAAAGTATGTGACCAACATTGTCAGATTTTTAATGTTGCCACAAGTTGTTCTTTTCCTCTTGTCTTGTTTTTCAGTCAGTCCAACTGTCAACTACCACTTTCCTCTCATAACACCCACACACTCACTCCTAATTCTTCTAGCTTTTTTTCTAAATCAAGGGACCGCATAATATGATTTCACAGATTTTCTTGCTGTGTCTGATCGTCATAGATTTTGTTGCTTTGTCTGATCTGTCCAAACAATTGATTTTGCTAATCAATTAATTTGTTTAATTATCAAACACAATCGAAGGGAGTATTTCTCCTGCAAAACAAAGGGCTCTGTTTTGGGTGGTGGCTTTTGAAAATCTTATGGTGTCTACATTTCTACAATCAGGAACATAGATTGTTTAACAGATTAACAGAGTTAGAATTTACCTTGAAGGTCTTCTAGTCCAACCCCCTGTTCAGGCAGGAAACCCTATACTGTTTCAGACAAATTTTTGTTCAATCTCTTCTTAAAAGCTTCCAGTGTTGGAGCATTCACAGCTTCTGAGGCAAGTTGTTCCACTGATTAAATGTTTTAACTGTCAGAAAATTTTTCCTTAGTTCTAGGTTGCTTGTCTCCTTGATTAGCTTCCATCCATTGCTTCTTGACCTTTAGTTTTTTCTTCCTCTTAAAGTCAATAATAAATGATAAAATCACAGATTTAGACCATAGGTTTAAGTTGAGAGCTGTTGTAAAAAAGTTCCCCTGCACACTGAGGTTTTACAAAAATACATAAACAAAAACTGTCTCAAGGATTCCAAGAACTAAAACATTGTGGGTTTGAGGAGAAAATAAGAACCACATTATTTAAAAATAGCATCTTTTCATGTGTTTGCTGACATTTAGTATTAGAAGAAAATATAGGTTTCATACACATGGCTAATTGCACCGTAAATAATACCCATATCTCTGTGATAATTATAATTCACAATAGGACAATTCTGGGCTGCTCCAGTTTGCAGCAATCCACTATTAATGATAAGATGCACCAGGTGGTCTGGAGGGAGACATCTGCTCCAGAGATACATAAAATAATCCCTCTTCTCAGGTGACTGGGTCTGAACTTTGTGAGAAAGCAGAAATATTTGCTGGACCTCTAAGGAAATATATATGGCATTGATGTTTGCTATTATTACACAGGATTAAAGAGACTCTGGATGTGGCATTTATTCAGAAAATGGTAGTAATTGGATGTTGTTATGAAGCAGTAGCCAGGGCTGGGCTGAACCTTTTCCTCTAAAGCTGGTTGGTTTGAATGCAGCACTGATTATCTTGAGAGGCTACAGCTAGTTTTGTGTTTAACCGCCTCTATTTTAATTAAATTCTTCATTTCCAACAAATATGACGCTGCTGATCAGGATTTTTTGTCCCTTTTCTTCAAAGTGGGGGGGCGTGGGGAAGTATAAATATGTTTAAAATGTAAACACTGATATACAAATGTGGATATAAACAACTGAAGGAAAATTCCCTTCTCCAAATTTTTAACTTGCAGTGATTAGAATCTGTTTATTTATTTTTACTTAGAGCCTAATGACCTCAGACTGAAAGTGAATGAAGGCAAAGGCAAACATTGGTGCAGGATCCGTCCCTTCTGCAAACATGGTAGCAATTGATTATTGATCAGCAGATCCAGTAATTTAGTTTAGTTAAAATAATGCCAGTGCATACATGGATTTTACTTCAGTAATTGACGAATGCTGATCTATACAAAGAATATAAATCTTCCTCAAATAGGAGGCTTCATTAGAATTAATGAGAATCCTATGGAGGAGGTTCTTTGTAATACTCTGTAATGAAAGTTCTATAAATGCTCATATGAAGGAGCATTTTTAAAATATATTATATAGCAGATTTCATGCTTAAAGGAATAAAATGGGGAGACGTGAAGAGATACCATTGATGAGTGTTAGTGAGATAATGAGCATTATAGAGCATGGTGGATTTAAGTCAATCAAGATAACTGCTGTGACCACATGATTTTAGCCATTATCTTGACTTTTTTTTATTAAAAGCAAAAGTTTATTGTTTACAACTTTAAAAACAACATTTACATTGCAGACATTTATATAGTTGTTGTCTTCTTTTCTTTTCATTCTTTCTTTTTGATTTTCCTTTTTGTCAAGTTGTTGAGAAGTTGTTTCTGACTCTTGTTTTCTTTCATTCCTTTTATCTTTCTGCTTCCGTTCCGCATCATTCCAATCATCATACTTACATTGTTTATCCAATACATATTGTTCATAATTTTTGGAACTATGGTTTCAAGCCTGTAAATATCGACTTTTCTATAGGACCGCATAGATTTGAGTCCTCTTTTTTTTTAATTCTGTCGTATAATATGAGGCCTTATGAAACCCTAGTTTGTTTTGCATTGTTGGTTAGTATTGATGAATTAACTATTTCATGGAACAATGTCAGTTCCAGTGTTAATCACCTCTGGAAAGGGAGGAGATATAGTAGGCCTCCTTTCAGTTATCAGGTAAGAGAATTTGATACTTTCTTAATAACTGGAGTTTCAAGTTACTTTCACATCACATATCCATAGCTTAGTCCCAACTTGGGGAATTTCTTATCTTTGTCATATATTAGTGATGTTTCTGTGACCTTACAAGACTTCAGTTTATACATTATATATACTTTATACATTGTAATGTACTTGCCATAATTCTTACCCATGGAGAAGGAAATTCTGTTGTTTTGTTTTTATATTGGGTGTCTCACAGGATTTTCTTGACTAGGGAATAAATGCTCTGGAGGTGGGAAATACAGTACAAGTTCTTCCTGATTTCACATTCTTTTGGAGTTATAAAAAAATTATATCAGATGAATGGCATGAGATGAAGTGTTAAACAACATTCACTTGGGAGCTTTTCTTCATGAGAATTTTGTACCAGTTCAGGGCCATCTCTGGACTTATCTGATCATTCAGAGTTTGCTGCTTTTGAGAGCTGAATTAGTTGTGAGTACTGAAAGCTTAAAGCTGCTGCAATTTCTTTGAAACATACCTAATATTTTTTTAGAACATTTTGTGGCTCTATGAAGCTTATCCATGATCCATTTCCCAATTGACTTCTACGTGCAGTAGACAGATGGTGGTATAGATTATCCTCTTCTTTTTTTTAAAAAAAAGACTTTCTCTAGCACACTTTTCTATCATAGCTACAAGGAAGATAGCCATTAGGAAATGTCTTTGACTTTACTTTTGCATGAGGTACTATTCTAGATTGTGTCTAGGCTCAGTGATCATGAAATTAATCAAATCACTTTGTTTTCATTCCTGTCAGCTAGCTGAAGGAAGTGCTGTTTGTTTGTGATGTACTTGTGCTTCAAGTAAAGATGATTGGCTTTGAGTTGATTAGGGAAATGGAAACAATTCTTGTATGAAAGGGCTCTCTCATCTCAGAAAACTTTCAAAGCAGCACTATAGGTATCCTTTTAATAAAACAAAACTCAAGAAACTTAATCTTGGTTTTCCTACATTATATATGATTTGGTTAGGTTTGTTTGTTAACCATATCTGTGTTTCATCCAGAATTATTCTATTGATCGTTGTTGAGAGTGGGTGGAATTGTGTATTTCAAAATAGCATGAAGCCATTCCTCTTAAGTCAGTGGTTCTCAGCCCATGGTCTACAGACCCCTGGGGGGGGGCACAATGTCATCACAGGGGGTCTGCGAAAACTTGAAGAAATATTATGATTTAAATCTTAAGTCTTTGTGGTCCGTGGCCATGGTCCATGGCCACAAAAGGTATTTAAAGGGGGATCCATGTTGAAGAAAAGATTGAGAACCACTGCTCTAAGTAGTTAACTCAGCACCCTCTGCCTTATCCATAGGGAGAACATAATTCTCTGAATTTTCAGATGGCCTAATAATCGTGGGGCATTTGGAAGGTACTGGACAGAACGAAGGCAGGGCTTAAGTATTTCTAGATAAAAGGGGGTTTTAACCAGGGTTTTAAGGGGGTCGGGTGGGAGAATTCACAGGGATACGGAGGGTGATAGAGGGCCGA
>JANHFO010001744.1:44015-63573 GCA_032468095.1 Pareas carinatus
GGTAGGTAGGTAGGTAGAGAGGGAGGGAGGGAGGGAGGGATTCTGTGTTTCCCCCAAAATAAGATTGGATCTTATATTAATTTTTGCTCCAAAAGATCTGCAATGGAAATTAAACACAACTAAAAGGAATCAAGAGATTCATTTGTTTTTTTTGCAGGGTTGGAAGAAATGAAACCTCTGAAATCAACGGATGGAAACGAATCAAGGAGAGAAGCAATTTGGGATTAAGGAGAAACTTCCTAACAGGGAAAACAATGAACCCGTGCAACGGCTTGCCACCAGAAGTCGTGGGAGCTCCATCAGTGTAGGTTTTTTAGAAGAGATTTGACAGTCACTTGTCTCAAATTGTATAGGGTCCCCTGCTTGAGCAGGGGGCTGGACTAGAGGACCTCCAAGGTCCCTTCCAGCTCTATTCTGAATTATTTCAATTAAATGTTGGCAGAGAGCTACTAAGCCTCGCTGGGGTCTGCAAGGCCACAACATGATCTATTTCGCAAAAAGACACCCAGCGTGGTCTCGACTCTGGATTAGTGGCTGGGCTTCAAGAGGATGTTGGTTAGGCCATGAGCAAGTTGACGGAAAGTTGTGGTTCTGTGCTTGGCAGGTGCACAGGGCAATACGGTTCCAACACAGAGCGGTCCCCGGTGCTCTCTGAGGCTGGCGGCTTTGTTGCAGACAGTTGATTGCCCAAGCTGCGCAACATCCTCAGTGTGAGATGGCAGTGCGGTTGGAGGAGGAGGAGGAGGACTGTGGGGCGTGCTTGATGCTCTCTGAGCTTGGGAGCTTCCTTGCAGATGTTTCATGACCCAACCTAGATAATATTATCAGTGTTAGAAGTGAGGAGGGTTTTCAGAGAGGAGGAGGAGGGGGAGGAGGAGCTGTGGGGTCCTTGGTGCTCCTCTGAGGTTCGTGGTTTTTTGCAGATGTTTCATTACCCAACTAGGTAACGCCATCAGTGTGAGAAGGGAGTGGGGTTGGAGGTGGAGGAGGAGGTCGAAGAGGTGGAGGAGGAGGTGGTGGAGGAGGAGGACTGTGGGGTCCTTGGTCCTCTCTGAGCTTGGGACAGAAGGCACCCATTTGGTTTTCGGTTTTCTGCTGGGCCAGTTCCTTTTTAGTCCCTTTTTTAAAAAAAAATAATTCTCAGGGGTTTTTCCCCCCGATTCTTGTTTCCTAAACGTTGGTGTTTTTCTAAAAATAGACCTGAAACTTTTGCTGTCTGCATTTATTTCCCTCCAGACAAAAGCGGTAGCAATATTAAGCCGGAAGCAATATTAAGCCCGGGGGCAAAATGGACTCAATTTATACTTATTTTTATCTAAACCTTTTATCGTTTAGTCTTTTTTCGACAGATTGCTCTTTTTTTCTTTTATACTGTATTTATTTGACCAAGTGTGGTTAGACACACAAGGAATTTGTCTCCAGTAAAGAAGAACTCAATGTTCTTCCAA
Source organism: Pareas carinatus (assembly GCA_032468095.1). Lineage (NCBI taxonomy): Eukaryota > Metazoa > Chordata > Lepidosauria > Squamata > Pareidae > Pareas > Pareas carinatus. Next base: position 45,464 of record JANHFO010001744.1, read on the forward strand.
AACAATAAGAGGAGGAGGAGGGGAAGGAAGGGAGGAGGAGGAGGAGAGGGAGAAGAAGAGAGGAGGAGGAGGGGGGAGAAAAGAAGGAGAATGAAGGAGAGGGAGAGGAAGAAGAAGAGATGAGGAGGAGAGATGAAGAGAGGAGGAGGGGAGAAAAGGAGAGGAAGAGGAAGAGAGGAGGAGGAGGAGGGGGAAAGAAGGAAGGAAGGAAGGAGGAGGAGGAGAAAGAGGAGATAAGAATCAGAATTTATTTCACCATGTGTGTCAGGATACCCAAGGAATTTGTCTTCAGTGATCATACTCAATACATACTTACACAACAAGGTATATAATCAAGATACATTCATGGGCAGTTGGAATATATAAGCATAAACGTGATCAGGAGAAGAAGAAGAGGAAGAAGAGAGGCGGAGGGGAAGAAAAGAAGAAGAGGAAGAAGAGGAGGAGGAGGAGGACAGACTAATAAAAGAAAGTCCTTCCACCAATCTTACAGATTAATTCCTGAATCTCCCCCCTCCCCCTCTATCTCCCCTCTCCGTTTCTTCCTTATCTCTATTTTCTTCTTCTTTGGCCTCCAATTCTCTTCCTGCCTCCGGGTTGACTTGGAGAAAGTCTCACTGAATGTTTAGCCTTGACTGCCTAACCTTGGAAGGAACTTTTCAAAACAACATCGCCCTACGCATTCCAAACCTGCCCCTCCACCCACCCACCCCCAAGAAACTCCACCAACCAGCCTACGGATTTGCTCCGTGCTATCTCTGGGTGGATATTTTTTTAAAAATTTCAAATTCGTCCTTGAAAGCAATGGAAGGAAAACAGATTCCCTGGGGGGGGGGTGAGATGCAAAACTGAGCTCCAAGTAAACCAGAGCAAGGGAGAAGCTGATCGTGGCTTGTAGGACTGGAGTTGGTTCTTCTACATTCAGGCTGGGATATAGTGTTTCTCAATCTTGGCTGACGGGGGAATTCTGGGAGTTGAAGTCCACCCCCCCCTCTTCAAGCTGCCAAGAGGAAGAAATGCTGCTGTACAGGATTTCTGAAGACGGTCATTTACCCATCTTATAAACAAAGTCAATGGGGAAACCAGATTCACTTGACAACTAGGTGTTCTGACCTGACTCCCAAGCACGATAGATGCATGGGTAATAAACACACTTCCCTTTATTTAGGAGTGTTAGTAGCGTCTTAGCTATGAGTCTCTGAATGTCAACCGGCAGCAAAATTCATTCCCTTTCCCCTTGCAGGGCCTCCACATGCAAAGAGTTTGTCTTTTCTCTCACCACCTCATAGAGGGAGTCCAGGAAGGGGATCTTGCTCCTCAGCAAACATGCACACATGTTCAGAAGGCACCTGGCTCTCAGCACCACAGATTTCACAGAAGAACTTCGGTAAAGAGTCAGCAGTTCAGACTAGACCAGCAGGGAGATGAATAGTGGTCTACCACACCTATTTATCTCTGCCCCCTGCCTTTTATCCTCAGCTATGGTGAGGCTCAGCTAGCAGCATTGGCTCATCCTTCCTGAGGAGCAGCCCATAGCCTCTCTCTGCTCTACTCTCTTTTGCCTATGATGCATTTTTGCATCAGGCACCAGGCTTAGCTGAGTCTCTTCTCATTCATCTCAGTGAAAAGAGGTAGCAGTCTCCATATTTAGGGGCTAACAGATGGCTCAGGTTCCACCTTTGCCTCTCCCTGTGACAACTTCATCCTTTCTTCCCCATCAGAGCTCTTGGAGTGTATTGAGGTGGAACCAACCTCCCCAAACACCACGTCCTCCTCTGATTTGGCCTCTGAGTCCTCTGACAACCAACAGACCACAACACCAGGTTACTAACTTATCAACTGCAGTAATTCACTTAAAAACTGTTGCAAAAATGTAATAGAATGGGGCAAAATTCAGTTAATAAATGTTTCACTTAACAACAGAAATCTTGGGCTCAATTGTGGACATAAGTTGAGGACTACCTGTATATTATCAAAAATAAAACTGAAGCAGCAGTCATATATTCTAAAAATATTTAAATAATTGGTATACACACAGTGTTTATAACACTCTTCCATAATAGTCTTTTGAAAATCAAATGGTATTTATTCCAAATCCAAACTTTTTGACATATTACTTCTGTTCTCCTATAAATTCTGAAAGACTCATTCCAGCATTCCTTTTGGTTAGTTTCATCTCAATTATTTTAATTTTTATGTTTAATATAATTCATTCTACTAGAGAATCCATTTAGCTATTATCACCTCTCAAAACACTGATGATGATGATGATGATGATGATGATGATGATGATGACGACGACGATAATCACTCTGTATTTTATTTGCTTCTAATTTTAACCATTCTTTGCTATTTCACTACTTTTCCCCCTTTTCATACTATACACGATGAAATAAAGAATTCTAGAGATAAATAATCCACAGTTGGGAGAATATTTAATTAGTAATTTACTTCATAAATGGCCTCTCAAGAAAGAAACATTTAAAATGTTCAAAGAGACACCACATTAATGAACTCATTAGTAAAATAGGGCTGTAAGTTACTAATTCTTGCATAGGAACTCCTATTGAAGTTTATGTGATTTTTTCTTAATTGTGCCCTGAAGTATTGTCACAGATACACAACATATTATTTAGTTTTTAATTAATTATTGACTCAATGAAACATATACAAACAAACATAGGTTTCAATCTAAATTTATAGCCACTTTGTTAAAAAGACAGTATATGTCATATAAATATAAACTCTTTAAACTGTTCTCCTGAAAGATAGCTACCTGACACACACTTGACTTGTTCTACTTTTGATAAGAAAGAAGGAGGGAGGGGAGGAGGGGAGGAGGGGAGGAAGGAGAGATTGCAAGATGGATATTGGCAGAAAATTAATAGATAGGAGTGCTAACAAGAATGGTAACCAGCACTGCATGCTGTAATTATGTTATTCATCAAGTTAGTTTGGAAACTATCGAAACTGGTTTCCTTTGCTATTATTAAATAAGTTCCTCATGAACTTTCATTGAAAGGTAGTTTGGTAATATTTTTTCAGTGTAACATGGAAAAAATGCTGGACCACCTTTTTGTCGTTGATCGTATTTATCCAAAAGAGATTTTTTCCAAGACTGTATGGTTGGAGGATTCTCAGATAGCAATTAAAATTGCACAGATAGACCTGTTCTCAGACATGCTGGTTCAATTTCCTTTTCATTTAATATGATACGATGACTTATCTTGATACCAATTTACTTTTTTCATCCCTTCATACTGTTTAATTAGATTTTTATTTCCACATTTATTACTTTATAAATAACTCAAGGTGGTAAATATACATAATACTCCTTCCTCCTCCTATTATTCCCACAACAACCCTGAGAATGACAGGTCCAAAATCACCCAACCAAATTTCATGCCTAAGGCCAGACTAGAACTCACAGTCTCCTGGCTTCTAGGGCAGCACCTTAACCACGATATCAAAATGACTTTGACTTTCTATGATTATTTAATCTCCAAACCATGAGTGAAACAGCTTTAAGTCATCATTACATGTATTAGTTATAAAGTGGTGTTTTTGTTCTTAAACTGATGTTGTCCCATCACGGTTTAAGGTTTATAAAAGCTATATTGTTTTGACATCTATTATAGTGGAAGTGAGGTCAGTTTATTGTTGAATATGATTAGAAATGAGCTGAAAACTACAAATACAATCTCCTTTGGTTATTAGACACCACTGCCACAGATGATCTCAATTTTAGTTGTTTCTTTTCCATTAGTATTTGACTTCTTGATATTGCTTCAACTGTACATCTTGCCTCCCATTTTTAATTTTGTTACCAGTCTCTATCCAGGTTTTTAACAAGGTGAATTATAGGAGATCAGATTTCAATTATTTTATTTAAAGAATAAAAAATGAGCATTGTTGCATTATTGCATGTCAACAGTATTCCAAAATGGATTGTACCTTTAGATTCATCAGTCTGCTTTTCTTCATAACCATTTTTAGAAATGAATGAGGGATTGCCAAAGAAGATTTTATTGCTGATTTGCTAACATTCTATATTTCTCAGATACAGACTGACATATTTGTAAATAAACCATGTTTGTTTTTCTGAAATCAGGTCTTCAGGGACTCAAATTTTCTAGGGAATTTTAATGGAGCAGTCATCCAATATTCTAGACTATAAAAAATCAACATGCTTCCCAGCCTGAGGCTGTAATATTATAAATATTTAACTAGAAATAAATCTCACTGAACTCAGTAAAACTTATTTACAGTTACTTATTTACACTGGAATAACTTTTGGAAACTGATTTTTAGCAAATTGGTCTATTAAGTAATAAAACAATTTAGAATATATTTTTAAATATGAGAATGAAGGCTACTTAACAGTACTGTTTTATTTTTACTTCAGGTAGGCAGGGACTACTGTGAAATAATTAAACAATTGTATTAACACTACCTAAAATTACTAAGGGGAAAAAATGAAGTTTGAATATCTGTGGGTTGCTGAAGAGCTTTCTTGCTCGTTAAACTGCCACCTCTTCCAGTCCCTGAACTGATTGCCAAATTGGAAAAGAAGCAGGAGAAGGAAGAAAATGGTTAGAGACCTGGATCAGAGATCTGACAAAATATGCAGCTATGCACTCTAGCTGAAGGAAGATTTACCAATATTATAATGCGGTGTTGGTCTTTCTCCTGTAACACAGAAATTTACTGAATATCAGTTCAAAGAAATGTGAAATACAGGAGGAACGAGGTTCTTGCTGCATCACATATGTACCAGATGAAGGCTCATTTGGGTGAATGATATAGTCCCTCTGCAACAAAGAAACTCACAATATCCCCATTGCTGCATCACATCACCTGTCAGTTGTCTGTTAGCTGTTACACAAGAGACCCAATAAGCGAGAATTTGGACACCACAATTGTAGACAGATTACACTGCTGCTGTACAATGAAACACACAGTACATCTGTTAGGCTGTTAAACTAGGTATTAGACAATTTTTTTTCAAATATACTCCCATCAGTTTATGAGACTGCAATACATTGTGGAAGTCAGCGGCAAGAGGGGACACCTCGGGAAGATCTGCTGCTCGTCAGATTCCTCACCCCGCCGGCGACACCACAGAGAATTGCAGCGACTTGAACAGCAAGAGCAGGAAACACTCCCGGGATCACAAAGACCACCATGACACCAGACGCCAGGAGAAGAAGACCCACCAGACCACAGTCGCCCAGAACAGCAACGACACCACCTCCAAAGTTATAATAACTGTAAAACTCTGGCAAACACCCTATTGGATGGAAGTGGACACAGGATTGACGGTCACCCTAATCTCACGGAGAGACCTGCATATGGCGAACCCAAAATTACACCAAAAAGACCTTAAACCACCATCCACATCATTAAAGGACTACCAGGGGAACCGCATCCCCATACTCGTAAGAGCAACAGTGCCAGTCACCTCCAAGAATTTCCAGGGGCCTCTGGACATTATGGTCACCCGAGATGACCTACCTACATTGTTGGGGTTGGACTGGTTTGGGAAGCTGGGCATTGGTCTGACGGGAGTCCACGGGATCAGGGAGGAGGGAATCGACAGCCTCATCCATGAGTTCCAGGACGTGTTCAGCAACAAGCTCGGCAAGTATAAGGGGACCCCAATCACATTCAATCTAGACCCCACCATAAAGCCCATCAGATTAAAGCCGTGGCGAGTGCCCTTCACACTCAAACCGCGAGTGGACGCAGAGTTAGACAAGCTCATAGCCCAGGGGATCCTAGAGCCCATCGATCACGCACGATGGGAAACACCTATAGTCACCCCCCTTAAGAGCGATGGCTCAATCCACATCTGCACGGATTACAAGTGCACACTCAACAAGGCCTTGCAGCAGAGCACCTATCCCGTTCCGGTGATCCAGCATCTGCTACACTCCCTGGGGTCAGGTATAGCTCGACCTGGCCCAAGCCTACCAGCAGCTCCCAGTGGATAAAGTCACAGCGGAAGCCCAGACCATCGTAACTCACCGATTGCAGATCGTAAATGCAACCGATTGCAGATCGGCACAATTTAACAACTTAGATTTATTGCAAAACACTAATTTTATTATTGGGCTTTTTTATTCCTGTAAATTAAATTGCCCTTTATATTTATACATGTGAAACAGTAACATTCCAAGTTATCACCTTCATTTACTTTCTTAATTTTTTTCCTCCATAAAACCCTTTACTTCATATGAATATAGAACTAAAATTGAAGTTTCTACCACCATTCATTATACCATGTTTTCCCGAAAATAAGACATCCTCCGGAAATAAGACCTACTTACATTTTTGCCTCTCGGAGGAATATAAGGCATCCCCCAAAAATAAGATCTCCCCAAAAATATTATTTTGGTGGGGGGATGCCTTATTTTCTGGGAAACACGGTAGATTGCTCACCCCCACCCCCAAATAACACCTTCCCCCCTCCCGGGCGGCTCCTTACCTGATTGAGTCGGGTGCAGAGAAATGGGGTGGGCTGAAAACTACAGCACTTCGAATTGGCACATTTGCAGCCAGCCGGGAGGCTCCAAATTCGCACGCTTGCCGGCTACCCGAAGCACTTTCAAAGCACTTCTCAGCTGTCTGCAAGCACGCAAATTTGGAGCCTCCCGGCTGGCTCAAAGCACACGAATTCAGAGCGCTGCAGTTTTCAACCCATCCCATTTCTCTGCACTCTGCTCAATCAGGTAAGGAGCCACTTGGGCGGAGTGATATTTAGGGGTGGGGGATCTACTGTGTTTCCCCCAAAGTAAGGCAGACCCCAAAAATAAGACCTAGTGCTCCTTTGGGAGCAAAATTTAATATAAGACAGTGTCTTATTTTCGGGAAAACACGGTATACACCAATGCATATATACAATAATACAATTAATCCAAATATTTTAATTTTTTTTATAATTTCTTTATTCCTTTAATTTTCCTTTTTTAATTAACTTATCCCCCTTTATTAATTTTTCCTTTTTGGTCTTTGGGTTTTTTGTTTTGTTGTTTATTTATTTTTCCCTTTTTCTTTTGGATTTGGTAAAACATCAATAAATTTTCTCTATATATCACCACCTTTTTTCCCTTTATCATTAAACGTCATCATTATAAACATGAAATACAAGAGCAAAAACATTTTATACATTTTTTTCATTTTTTTCATTAGCCTTATTAATCATATTTTAAATCAGAAGCTTATCTTATATTTTATTTTCTTCCATACAAATTTAAAACCAAAGCCGTGTCACATGCCAAAAATTCTTTAACCTCATTTCCAATATTGCTCACCTCTAAATTCTTATTTACCCTATTCCTTTCTTAGTGAATGAATCATTCACATACACTTTTTTCACTTGCAGGCTTTCTCTCCTCTCTAATTTTCTATCAAGCCTTTTTCTGTTCCTTATCCTTCTCCTAATTCCCCACTTATTCTCCTTCCTTTCATCTCTCCTTTCCTTTTTTCCTTGTTCCTTCTTGTACTTCATTTTATGGGTTTCCCCCCTCTTACTCTCCTCTCACTTTCCTCTGACATTCTTTACCTTGGGGCATTCATTTCTCACAAACATTTTACTTCCATTTTTCCTGGAGGACCTTTATATTCCCTCTGGATTCCCCGTACAACTGTCTTTTTTATTACATCTCCTTGCCTCTTCTTCTTGCTTTTCCTCCGCTTCTTCTTTCTTTTTTCAGTATTTGATGTCAGTTTTAATTTCACATTTTCTTTCTCCACCTTCCGAGGGTCTCTTAGTTGACAAAACCTCTCCTTTAATTCCTGTATTTTCTCATCCCAATCTTTCATCAATTGTCTCATTAAGTCTCCAAAGTTTACTAGGGACTGTTGTAAATCCATTTTTTTCCTTCTGTAAATTCCCTTCTATATTCTCCAATTAATCAAAATTTAATAACCAATAACCAATCTCATCCAGTCCACTTAGTCCGTTTAGAATTCCCCCCCCCTCTTCTTCCACTAGCACCTCTCGCAATTTGATTCACAAGGTTTTATAGAAGGAAATGAGTTAAAGCTTTAATGAAATTAATTTTAGTCCAATTGATTTCCATTTATTTTCGGGGCATTTTTTTTTTTAGTCCCAGAGGTAATTCTTTTCTTTCATACCTTATCCACCATTTCCTCCGTAAAAGAGTCTTTTCCTTAGTCTTATCGTCGCTTTTTTAATTTCTTGGGAAGAATTTTTTAAATATGTTTCAAAACCTCCCCAATCCAACAGAATTAAAGTGGGAGTACCTTTTAGTTCTTTCTTCTTAACTGGCCATAGGTTTTAAATTAATTCACACCCCAGCATTGTTCTTCTGGTGTTCCTACTCCTATTGCTTCCGTGAGTGTTGTTGATCTCATCGTCCCGGCCTTTTCCTTAATGGCATTGAACATGCCATTTTACCAAACGGGAGAATCGGAGAAAACAGGCTTCTTCAGGCAGTTTGCTCTCTGCCCCAGGATCCCCATCAAGCCTCCTTCTTCGTGTGCCTCTCCAGGGTGACACTTGACACCTTAAGTGTCCCCGAACGGCAAAAACTCAAGGTATTCGCTCCATAAGACGCATACACTCCCCACCCTTTTTGGGGAGAAAAAGTGCATCTTATGGTGCGAAAAATACGGTACTTCTCATGAATATTTTACTTGGAAATGATTTGCTAAGTCAAACATTTGCAATAATAACGAGTTAAAAGGAAAGGGAAATTATATTTCCTCCCCTCCACGAAACCCCTGCAATATTTTAAAAGCCAGGTAACAGCTTTATTAGCCAAATTAAGGTACAAATAAAATAAAATCTCTGTTGCTCCTGATAGATAAACCAAAAAACAACAGTCTAAAAATTATGGAAACAGATCTGCTTCTTAATGAAGTATTACACAGATGGCTGTGTGTAACCTAGATCCTTTGAGAATCAACAGACTTAATTGCCATTAATGATAGCTGTTGCAGTTATTTGTTCTGATTTGGTTCTTTTGGAGGGTAGCATAGTTCATGGCATTACAAGCTCACGGGATTTCTTGCTCACATTCAAAATAAGAGACCTATTAGGATAGTAAGATTCTCCAAACAACCTCCTGCTGGTAAGTAAACCCATTAACAGTAAAGAGTTCTCTGTGTAAATGGGTTTCTTGCTTCCATGCAATGCTTCCCTGCAATCTACAGTATGTCAATAAAGAGAAAAGAAAAGCAGGTGTCAGATTAAGTGCCAGGAATAATGAAGGTAACGGGTAGTGAGCGATACTGAGGTTGATCTTACAATTATTAAAGGGACTGCCATATCTCAAGGAGTTTCTATATATCACCGGATTTAAAAGAAGAATGAGATCTAAGAGCATCTTCTGAATATTTTCATGTTCAGTCAACTGGCAAGACAATCTGGACTCAGAGGACTGAAATGATGAAATGTGACTGCTCAAGTCAACCTTGATGTGAACACATTTAAAGCAAAAGGAGAGATTACTGATGTACATAAAGCATTCAGGAACATGGTGATTTGCATTTCTTACACATTGACACTGTATTCCCATTGTACCTAACAGCTGGAAGCTATTGGGACACACACACACACACACACGATGTATTGATTATGCTTCACTAACAATAGCCTACTATGGTTGCAAGTTATGTTAGTTTTCTGTACACTGTAAAGTTGCAGTTTCCATTAGCAAATATATATTTTTACTTTGCTATCAAAGTTCCTCTCTGTTTTGCATTAGTCAGCGGTTAAAAATAGACAAGGAGTACGTCCAAATGGCAAGACTTTTAGATGCTCAATATAAATTTAAAGTTCAAAGGCTGGTTGAGAGGGAAAACATCTACTTATTACGGTATTTCCAAATATAGTTTTCTTGTAGATTAACAGTCTCTGAAATCCATTTTATGATTTCAAATTCTTTTGACAGAGGAACAGCTCAGGAAAGGAATACACTAACTCCAACAGAACCATAATTTAATCCAGAACAATGCTATGGAATAATACTTCCCAATGGTCTGACAGAGTTACAGTAAAGTCAAGTAGCCCTATTCTTACTGTAAGGAGAGAAATATACAAATATGATAATACAAATGTTTCTTTCTGGAATATATACTGTTATTTCTGGAACGTATACTACTATTCTGAATTTGAGAATATATGGACAGAGTGAAGGCACTACGTACAAAAATGTTTAATAGGTATTCTATAATTCTACATTCAGCACCTATTTGAATCACTTTGTAAGCAACTTTGAAATATTACAAGCCAGTTTGGTCTAGTGGTTAAGGCACCAGGCTAGAAAGCAAGAGACTAAATTCAAATCCTGCCTTAGCTGTGAAAGCCATCTGAGTGACTTATAGTCAGTCAATCTCTCTTAGCCCAACTTACCTCATAAAGTGTTTGTTATGGATAGAATAAGAGGAGGAAGGTGTGTGTTGAATATTTTTGCTGTCTTGAATTATTTGATAAAATAATAAAGGCAGATACAACAAACAAACAAGAAGCAAACAAACAAATAAAATTTTAGGCTATTACATTTATTTGATTTTATTTTTCAAATGTATATAGCCACTTATTTCATAACTGTGAATCTGTGCAGCATACAATACAACAAAATGTAATAAAATATTTTAATAAGTGAATATTATGGGAAATTTTTATTATATGCTTTTCACTTATATATTTCAGGAACCACAAATGTGCATTACTTTTCTTTTCTGTCTTATATTCTTGATACCAAGTAGGATTATTAAAAATATAAATATACCCATGAGCATAGCTGTTCATAAATAGAACAATATATACATCTGTTTAATGTGATATTAGAAAAAGATTATAATGTTTATCTTCTATCTTTCAGCCTCACTATGTTTATAATACAAAAATGGAAATTCCTATCTAATTTATAAAATGTTTGCAAAAATTATTGAGGGATTAGATGTTAGACTGATTTCAAGTGTTTAGAGAAAACAGTGCTATATGTTTATATATAGAATTATAGGACTGAAATTCTGCCTCCAAGTCTGCCAGAGAACAGTTGAATTGTGTGGGTGTATGTTGTAAACTGCCATTAGATGATGATCTATAAATTAAATGATGATCTATAAATGTTCAGGATGGGCAATTATACTTCTATAGTATAAGAAACTATGTGCATTCAGTCTTAATTTACAGATTGCCATGATCTATTAAATATGTTGTGGAGAATACATATTTTAAGCAGATTGCCTTCTAGCAAGATTAGAAATATAGATAAGGCTTTGCAGGTAATTAAGTTTTCTTTACATTTTTCAGTAGCCATTCTACTGATTTAAAATACAAACACAAAAAATTATTTCCCAGACGACAATAAATGCTTTCAATTATTACCAGAAAGTACAAAAACAATTTTTAAAAGAGCCAAGAATGCATTGAAGTGAAATAATTCCCTACTAAACATAAATATTATAGATAAAACACTTATTTTTAAGTGTTTCACTTTAAGATGATATATAGATAAACACAACATTATTTCTACTGGCTAATGAAGATTAATATTTGAAAGACACAATATCTATAAAGTTAAAGCTGGCTTTATAGAATAGTCAGAAAGAGTATGGAAATTTTGATTGTTCAATATGCCACTATTGGCTTTTATCACATTACACTAAGCAAAAAAAGAAAAAGAAATGATAATTTAATGGGAACCTAGGTCACAATTTAAAAAACAAATGCTTGGTACTAAGCTGGGAGTATAATATACTTGACACCTATAAAGAAAGAAAATAAATATGCTGTTATTTCCTTCTCTTTGCTAGTCTAAAACATTACACATGAAACATCCTTTTACAAATTAAGTTCCTCAACATGTCAAAGTTGGGCTATCTGATCTCTAGGACCCTTCCTATCTTTCTATTCTATGATTCTAAGATTCTATGATTCTAAGAGTTTGCTAAAGTTACAATGAATCTTTTCAATTAAAATAATTAATACTAACTCAATATCTGAGTGGAATTTTTGATTAAATAAACCTATACAGTAGACATAACTTATTGAAATGGCTTTCTATCAGTCAGAACCGAAGAAGCTTCTTGAACAAGAAGCAAAATGTTTTCAGGGGGGGAAAAATAAGAAAATCAGTTGTCTTTTGAAAAGAACCTTTGGCCCAACCATGACCTGGATGATTGAGAATCTCCATAGACATTCAGGTTACTAAAGTATTGTAACACTACTTTTCTGAGACTTGCACTATATAAAGTTGACCTCTAGGTGTAATTGTTATTTTTAATATAATTTGTATTAAGAACTTTAATTACAATAGTAGATGCAATTCAAAGTGTTGGTTGTTACTTTTAAAGCCGTCTATAACTTAGGACCCTTACAGTCCTACCCCTATGAAGTGTTTTCTGTAGGTAACTCAGGAACAAGCATTCACTCACAATTAAAACCTATTTCTGCTCTGAAGGAGGGAATGAATCTGTTGGAGGGAAATGTCTGTTGGTTAACTTAGAGGGCATAGGGAATGGCCTTGAAGGCAGGAGAAAGAACCACCACCAAAGACAAGCACAGCTTGAACTCATTTCAAGAAACTAGTTTTAGTAAATATCTCATACAGATCCCTCCCTAATACACACAAAGATAATGAAGGGGAAAGAGAGGCAGAACCTGGGAGGCGGAGTTAAAAGAGGGATCAACCTAGAATCCTTATGTAGTCACAAGTAGACTAAGTCTAATCCACCCCCTTGAATTCCTTTGACCCTTATCTAACTCTAAGCAGATGTTAACTGTTACTTGAAAATATTCCTCTGTATAGGCATGAATAGCAATAAATGAGTTGAATTGGACCTTCACGTGTGGACTTATCTTTCATGCCTGATAGATAAAGTGAGAAAAGCAGGAAACCCATTCAAGATTGGACGATACTGTTATGATAGTTGTTTCAATTAAAGTAGTTTTAGACCCTATGTTTTCTTGGAAGGAAAAAAAGTACAAACCTGAAAGACATTCATAAGGATATTTTTTTAATTGTTTATGTTTACTACTTTGCTTTACAAAATGAAATTCAAGAACAACCCCCCCCCAAAACCATTACAAAAGCATATATCCTAATAAAATATATAAAATCAAACAGTAGATGTAAAAAAATTTTTAAAAGACCATTCAATTTCCATATTTTCACATGAATGTTAAAGACTGTGCATTAAGAGGTACCATTTGTACAGTAAAAATTAAATGATCAAAATAAAGGACAAGGGTGGGTTTTTGAAAAACAATTTGCAAGACAGCTTTTTGTACTTGTTGCTTGAAGAGCAGCCATGGCACAGGAAATAACATTAATAGTGATTCATAAACCTATTTGGAGACATGGTGAATGTAGTCCTTACTGAATGCTTCATTTAGTGACCAAAGTTACAACAGTTCAAAAATGTGTTTTGCAACTAATCCTACATACTTTCATGCTACCTCTAGATGAGACGGGTGGTACAGAAATTTAACAAACAATGCCCTGGCTTCAGCAAAGTGAAAAAACATGCATGCAATTGGCCAGCAAAGTTCAGGCAGCTTGTGGTGAGACTTGCAGAGGTGCTGAGTGAGAATAATATACTATGGAAGAATTGGAACATTTGGGAACAATAGCTTTGCAGCAAGGCTGGTAAACCGCTAATAATGAGGCACTAAGCTTGCTTGTAGAGATGACATCTTGCCATGTGCTTACTTTGGCAGGTTGCAGAATTCTCAGGCTGAGGATTTTGCCCTGCTTCTTGAACCCTGACTCTGAGCCCGTGACATCTTCGCATTTACAACCATCGCAGTGTCCCATGATCATACACACTTGTGAAGCAGGCAAATGGTGATCACAAGCGCCTTCCAAACAGCAGAAATAATGAAGAATGAAGAAGTGAAATCAAAAGTCATATTCATGTGATGTCATGCTTGACCATTTGCTTAACAATGAAAGTGGAAGTGAAGTTGTAAATCCATCACAGTCATGTGATGTTTCATTCAGTGATCACAATGCTTAGCAATAGAGTTGCCAGTACAATGCTTAACGCACACATAAACAAAACAGAAAAAAGCATATACACTCAGACCTGAAGAGGCATACATTAGAATTTGAATGAACTGGAACTGGAATAAAGTGCTATAATATCTCATTTAACAAATGAATAGTTAAGTGTTTAAAAGAATATCAAGTATGTTTCTTATAATCTTCAGATAATATCAGGTAATTGAACAACAGATTATCTTTCATGCTTATTATTTTGGAAGCATAAAATGAGTGGCAGGGGACCTCACTCATGTGTTTGGGTTTGTTCCACTATTGTTCCTATTATGTCTTGGTCAGGCAAGTAAGAGGCCTTGTTGTGAAACAAACAGGTTTATTTACAACTAGCTCTTTTGAACAGAAGCACCCCTTTACAGCCTGCAGCTATATTTATACAGACTCAGATCAGCAGCAACTAATAGGAAGGTCTGACTGCTCTACATCCCTGGGCAAATTTGCAACATTTCGCAGTTGGCAGTTGCTTATATTTGGTGCTTATGAAACATTAGAGATCTTGTCAGTACACAACAGTTCCATGTTGATATTAATTTCTATATGTTTCTTAATAAGATTTTACAAGGGGTAATATGATTTGAAGAAGTTAATATAATTCTGAGCTACACCCAACATTTGGAATTTAGCACTGTTTGAAAGATTATGAATTTACCAAGCTTGGAGTGCAGCAAGAGAGGTTATTTTTTGATGATGGAAAGACAATCCAATCCAGTACTGCAAACCTGGACCAATGATAGGTGTTCATTTTTTCTCTGAACTGACTTCTTATTGGCCTAATGGAAAAGCTGATCAATATTACTCCATGTAGCCAATGTTTAAAATATGTTAAACATTTGTGTTCAAAAATATTTTCTATAAGCAATATGCTTCGTGGATTCCTTTCCCCCCTTTCCCCTCTCATCCAAATTGTTCTTGTATTTTTTATTTTATTTTCTTTTTGTGTATATTAAAGAATAAACATGAATTACAATAATAGAAAAAAACAACTTCAATATATCTAATAAAGACAGTAGCCTTCCACTTCACTACAGCAAATAGAACCCATTTTGACATCCAATTAATAATCAGCAATGTTTTGTTCTTAATGTTGAAAAATATGAATAATTAAACTAATAGTTAAAAGGAAAGATTTGTAGCAAGCAAGGTTCAGTAAAAAAAAGCCTCAAGTGATACCTTCAATAACCCTGAATATTCAGATTCCATATTGATCTCAGCCACAAGGCATAAAATTATCCTTGTTTTCTTCCATGTAATATTGAGGAGGGAATGTATCACTTCATGCAAAAACTGTTTTATGCAGAAATGCTTCTTGTGCATGGAAAATTAGGTGGAAACGAGGTTGCCATCATGTGAGCTTCCATCTGAGGTTTGACGCAATTCAGTAATCATAAACTTAAAATTGGTCCTCGGGGGCTTAGTTTACAGAGAATATAAAAATACAAAATGAAATTGAAATTACAGGGCTGGTTTTTGTAGGGAAGCATCCTGCAAAACTACTATTTCATGGGGCCCGTCCATTGCCTCTGGACCCTTCTGTAGACTGTAGACTAGACATTATCAAAATGCTCCAAATGCAGTCAATTGCTAAACCTAATCATTATTTTAATTTCTCACAATGTCTGTGATGTAGGGAATATTATGGCACTCAGCTGCTTTGCAGTATATAAAACCTATGCTGCATTCCCCCCTCAAAAAATGGAGGGTGGGTGGGATGTTGAGGGGAAGGAAAAGAGAAGACAAGAGGTGGATGATATGAATGCCATCACTGAGGGTCCTAGAAATTGCCAAGCTTGCAAGTTGGTGACACTAGCCCTAGGAAGTTTTGCTGGCCACTCTGATTAAGTGAAATTTCTGTTTCTCTTGCATAATAGGCTTTGGATCTAATGCTTCTAGATGTCTGTGGGGAAGAATCCTGGGCATTTGAGTTGATTACTATTTGGAAAACACCATTTATAATCAATATCAATTCATTAGTAAAAGTTGTCCAGTTACAAAATAAGAACTCATTTTAATCATATGTGCTAGAGTTTTTTAGTGCATTGTTGGATGCAATGAGTCATTTGGTCTTAGCTTTTACAGAGAATGCTTTCATAAATGTAAAGAAGTCAATGTTTCCAATGTCACAATCGACTCAGTTCAGATATTTACAGAAACTTACCATTAAAAAAGAACAATAGAGAATTAGAATTCTGATTTTCTCACTCCTTTAAGCAGTGATTCAAAAACTTGCCTGACAGGAACCATTGTCAATAAAATTATATCTCTTTTTTCATGCATTAAAAATGAATAATTTCAAAACATCTTTATGAAGGAAAAAAACACATATAGCAATTACCATAGGTTCAGATAAAGAATAGCTTGTTCAGTGAGGTGGAAAGTAATTTTCTATCAGGTGTTTTTTCCTATCTTACTCATCATCTCTGCTGGCATCAATGAGATGACACCTTCACTATGTTTTTTACAATTTTTATTGCTTTTTTACTTAACAGAAGCAGTCTTTAACAATAATGTAGAACAAATATGGCAAAGATAAAAAACATATTATAGTAAATCATTTTAACAGTAAGCCGTAAAGTTTTAGACATACTTAAGAATGAAAGGCTAACTCAGGCCGGGGAATGGGAGAACTCGTCACCGCCAACTTAGTGTGGCCAGCGGGGGGCAGCCATCTTGCCAATGCCAACTCGATGTGGCCTTCTCGGTATGGCTGTTTCGGTGCGAGGTATTTCGCTATGAGCATCTCGTCGCTTGGACAACTGGCTGTGGGCACCCAATGGAAAGCCAGTGGGGTGTCAGAGGGCAGAGGAGGGAGGTTGGCTCCACCTTGAAGGTTGAACTGGCAGTGTGGCTGCAGTGGGGGATGGGCTTCCTGTTTGTTGCTTTTGTTGCTTTTCTGGCTGCAGCGGGGTGAGTGGGCTTCCCGCTCATTGCTTTTGTTCTGTTTGCTTTTCTGTTTTCTGTTGGGACGCACACACTTAGACACACACTCTTTGGGTTTGTGGGGTGAGGTTGCCAGCTTGAAAAACCCAGGCAGTCTTTTGGGGCAGAGCCAACCTCCCTCCTCCATCCTCTGACAGCTCACTGGCTCTCCATCAGGTGTCCACAGCCAGTTGTCCAAGTGGCGAAATGCTCGTGGCGAAATAGCTTGCACCGAAACAGCCGCCCCGAGAAACCCGCCCTGAATTGGCGGTGATGAGTCAGCCACACTGACTCAGCCCACTGAATCATGATAGACCCCTCAGGCCATTCTGTGCTTCAAGCTAAATTCAAGGTAAAATAACCTCAAAAGATGCCTGAGTAACTTCTGTTGAAAATCTTAGAAACCTCATGCCAGATGAGGTTTTTAAAGATGTTGGACAGGAAATCAGTGGCACTGATAAATTAAAATGTGAGCAAGATCTGACTCTATAATCTACCAATTTGATTTTATACTGTATGTAAATGAGGAGAAACACAATTACAGCCCAATTTTGAGTTAGACTCCAAAGATAATAACTTCCTGCCTCCTAAATGCGATCACGGTCTTCAAAGGAAATGCAAAGCTTTATTCTTGAAAGTGGATTTTTATTTAATTAGAAATATGCACACCCTCACCTCCCCCTCCCCTAAAAGACCCAAAATGGTGTCCTTATTATATCTTATAAAACATTTTATGAAAATAATGAAAGAGAAAAAGAAACATAATAAAATAACTACTAAATATAGATTACAGGCATTATGAAAATCAATCAGAATAGAGATGGAAGGGACCTTGGAGGTCATCTAGACCAACCCCCTGCTCAAGCAGGAGACCCCAGGCCATTTCAGGTAGGTGGCTGTCCAGTTTTTTCTTTAAAACCTCCAGTGATGAAGCACCGACAGCCTCTGAAGGCAAAAGCCGTTCCACTGGTTAATTGTCCTCACTGTTAGTAAGTTTCTCCTTAATTCCAGGTTGCTCCTCTCCTTGATTAGTTTCCCTCCATTGATTCTTGTCTCGCTTTCTGGTGATTTGGAGAATAGGATCCTCCCTTGTTTGTGACAGTTCCTCAACTGCTATCATGTCACCCCTAGTTCTTCTTTTCTCTAGACTGGCCGTAC